>JAQOOF010001031.1:0-12814 GCA_029931835.1 Etheostoma nigrum | reverse complement strand
AGATTCAAACAGAGCTTTTGAACAAATGCGTGTGTACACACGTCCGATCGTCGCTGAGATCAACGTGATGTTTAACGAACAAACCTGCTCTGTGTAACCGAGGCTGAGGGTTGAAAACAGCGTCCAGTAGTTGCCGTTGTCGCTTGTTCTCCTCTTTTGAACGACAAAGTTCCTCCTTGTACTCGGCTATCGTTCTTTCAAACAGCCCAAATATCTCTTCAGCAGCCGCAGTTAGTCGCTGCTCTACCAACGCTCTCAGCATCTGGACTTCACACATTTTACCTCTTCTCAGCACTACTCTTCTAACGCGCTTTTTTGCTAGATGCCTTGCACTGCCCAATGTGAGGCGGGTGCCGATTTGAGTCGCGCATGCTCAGATGTAAACGGTTTACAGCATAACGTGTCATACCCGAGGAGAGTCGAGTCAGACCGGCTCTGGCCGAGTGCAGATCTGCCTGATTGTTTGATTGCTAACGTTAGCTCAAAACGCCATTCAACGGACAGCCTTCGTTGTGTTTGATGCTAACTTGTAGCCAGCAGTGAACCAACTTGGTTAAAGTCCATGTTGCAGGTTTAATTTTGCAACGAATTTGTGCAATTTGCTTGTTGGTAGTAAATATTTGAACTGATATCCATTGTATTTGATGGTGTTGGATATTGCAAAATTGAATATATTACGAAAATTAGGCACAATTTTACAGTGTTTCATTTTCCCCCCACAATGCATTGCATGACGTCACATTAGGGAGATAACAGAGCAGCCTGCGTTGTATTTACCACTGGTCTGGCCTAATGTGGCTTCTGGTTTTTAATATTAACAGTCTATGGTCTCGATCGAGTCCATGTGACTTTATTATATTTATAATAATATTGGAGGGAAAGTGAAACACAGCTTAGACGGGGATGTTGTTCGGCTTTTCACAAGTTTAGACAGCTAGCCAACGATATGCCGCCGGACGTTAGCACAACAGCGTTAGCCTAGCCTGCTAGGTAAATATTACGACTGCCTTTGGTGTTGCCTATATATGCGTCCATGTTGTCAACATCATACATGTGGCATTAGTGCACCTTTTGTACCATAATTGTACTGAATGAAATAGTAAGCTTCGCTCCTACGAGATGGGGGGGGTTGTTGCGTTACACACAAAGCTAACTGGCTATAGTTAGCCTGTACGGATGCTAGCGGATATAGCTAACGTTGCGTAGCCAGCCAGCAACTTTGGCAGTAGAGTTTCGGTAAGCTAACACGACCGCGTTGTCGCCCACAATCAACCTGCAGTGATGTTTGAAATATAAACAATTACAATACTGGTGCGTGCTGGTTGGGGAGGACCATGATCCTGTCTGAAATGTCACAAACGGATTTAGGCATCTTCAGATCAGCTGATTGCGGGGCGAGCTTCCCGACCGGAGGCTCGCTCCCCGACCGGCTCGCTCGCTCCCCGACCGGAGGCTCGCTCGCTCCCCGACCGGAGGCTCGCTCGCTCCCCGACCGGAGGCTCGCTCGCCTACACCACCCGCTCTCCCCCCACTCTCTCCCCTACAGCACCCGCTCTCCACCGCAGCTTTGCCACCACACACACAAGCACCGGCCAAACAGCGACACGTTTTCACTTAGAAAGAACACTCGGGGATGCCTTCGATTCCTATATGTAGATAAATGTACCAGTACTTATCTGAACTAACGACATGATCACTGTCACTAGATCGAAAGAAAACGTTGACGTTCACTCGGTGCTATTCACTGACAGTAAAAAGTAAAGTCATTGTATGCACTGCTGCGTTGCTAAATAAAGGAGATAAATGAAGGAGACTTCCCCACAATCTTGACAATTCCTCATTTGCCCTCTCACGTCTGGTAGGTTCGTAATTATTCGGCTGCTGGCCTTTACTCCTCTTCCTTTCTCCCAGTCAGTCACCGTAGTTCTAGTGCCAGGCTCAGACTTAACTCCCCAGTATGACGTCATCGCCAAATTTACTTCATAAACCCGCGAACACCAAAAATGACCAAAAACTAACTTTTAACACTATTTGGAGACATTTTAAAAAAATGATATACATATCTTGAGTGTTTTTTGTACCCAATAATCAACAGTGGTGGTTAACCTGCAACATGGGCTTTAAGTAGGTCCATTTTTACTGTGTTGACATTATAGAAGTCTCTCGTTAGCATCTTGTATGCTACTTGTTGCAAAGTGACGCATGCGCAACTCAAATCTGCAGGGAGTGACATGGAAAGCTAACGTTAGTTTAGCTTACAGCTAATTAGGGTAACCACTAGCTGAGACAGCATGTTAAAAGACCCTCAAAAAATAAAAGCAATAATAACCGTTAAAATATATAACAGCTGTTACGTCAGTTCTACTTTACTTGTGCTCATTTAAAATACAATCACTCAATGCTTGTCTTTATTATTACTGTTGTAGGAACTGAAAATAGTTAATATGTGAAATGGTTATCATGTAAATATGTATAGCCTTTAAAGAAAGGGAGAAAAGCTTTTCGGGTGAGGCTATTTTAGAACATGAATGTCAAGCTAGCAGGGTAAGACTGAGAGATAAGGTAAGAAACTTGGGTGGGGGTTGCAACTGTGACAGTGAGTAAAAGCAGATTGCTCCTCTATACAACTTTAGGTTAAGGTGACCAGATTCCTCAGACAAAATCCGGTGACATTTTCAGATCAGAAGCATAAATACCTCCAAAACAGGTCTATGTAAAACTTAAATCAGGGACACAGCCCCAGGGGCATATTCATATTTGTAAGTGGGATATATAAGTAAGTGGGATTGTCTGGAATCTGGCAATATAATAACAATTATGGTGGGATACACTGGCTAAGCAATTAACTAAATTGTCTGTGCTGACATAAAAAGTTCACATGAGAATACATTATAATTTTGGAGACCATGTAGAAAATTTGTTCCAATTTCAAAACCGGATTACTCGGGAACCGCTTGTTGTACTGATGCATGTGTTGAGTGAAGAGTTTGAGGTATTTCACAGAGAGTAATGGGTTTGCATTTATGCATAATGTAAACATGATAACATTTCATGTAGGCCACATTCTCATTAGGGGCTGAGCCCCCCTAAAGGTCTGATCCTAGAATCGCCCCTGCTGCTACTTCATACACCTCAGAGGGGAATGTTTATATGACAATGTACATTTATGTGACAGCTTTTGCTTTATTGCTTCAGGCTTGTTTCAACAACTCATTGAGTATCAGATACAATAAAAACTATTGAGGAAATATTTTCCTTTGACATTGATCCAGTATTAACGAGATCTCTGCAGTCGGCAGCTGCAAAACAAGCTACAATGTAAGTTAATGGGATAATTGTCCAGCTTGTATTTACGTTCATCAAAGTGCTCGTTTTGCTTCTGACAGACTCAGATTAATAATTCTAAGTGTCTGACAACATTATGGAAAGAAGGAGGCTGACCTTCCTCTTAAAGATTAAGATCATTTTTTAAAACATAAAAGTCCACGAAATTGCGTTCTCTAAACTCACCAGACTCCATGTAAATAACCAGTGATTTTAGCATGGTAAAATACGGCTTTCTAAAACATCTCTGAGCTCTGAGCAGCGCTGGCTCTGGCTGTCTTGAGCCTGCGTGTGTAGGGTGTGCGACTATCGGCTACGTTTGGTCAGTGTTTTCTTTCTTTCATTCCAATTTCGGGTCTGTCAGTCACAGTAAAAACCGGGGACAGATCCAGCCGGGGACAGGTCACTAAAACCGGGTACTGTCCCCGGAAACCGGGGACGTTTGGTCACCCTACTTTAGGTGAAGATGCTGAGTTCTAAAGTTGCCAACACCCAGTCACGGCTCAACCAATGGTGAAGCAGAGAATAAGATATCCTTACACCCATTATGTAAAACAACTATATGTGTACACCTACATATGTAAAACATCCTTATGTTTACACCCATTCATACAACTTCAATAAAAAGGCAGAGCAAGGGGAAAGTACTTGGGAAGACTACTGAATGATTTCAGTACTCTCCCCCCTTTGTAAAGGAAAAAAGCAAGTCTGAGTCTGTGTGTATTTTTGACTTGAGGTTAAAGTCTTAATTTAGCTGTAGCCTGCTTTTCCTACTGTTTAGTGTGAGTAACGTTATTGTAGACTGGATAAACTAAACAAAATATCATCAACCCCTTGTTTAGAGAAAATGTATCTATTTTATTTTTTGACATTTATTGTTCCAGAAATAAAATCTGTGGGGACTAAAGATTATTGTTGGTGAAAATCAAGGTTTTAGAAAATTAATTTGAAAAATCATCCTCTCTGACTGAAACTTTGCAACTAGCAACACACTCAACGGCCCCACTGATGCAAGACATCTAACAACAATCGCCATGTTGTTGTGTACCGGTCCAAATGGCCACACCAAACAGTTCAATATCAATGGCCTTTCTATACATTTTATTTCTTTGGGGAGACACCATTTTTCTCCATCTACGCAGTAGAAGCAGTATTTTGTAGGCGCTAACTGTTTGTCTGGTAAAGTTTGTCTTCCTTTCTCAGGTCCATCCAGTGTGGGTGTCAATAAACTTCGGAGGCGATTAATTGAAATGAACCCCAACATCTTCCAGGGACCTGTACCTCGTAAGTACAGATCGCAGTCCAGCAGAGTTTCTACTAAGTGCTTATATATGATATGAGCTATGAATGAATTAATGTTTGTAAGCATCTTATAAGTGTCTAATTAACTCTTAATTACAGCTTACTTCAAGCACCTTACAATAAAGTGTTACCCAATTATTACACAGTTTTCAAATAGTAATTTTTGTTGTAAATAATCAAGTTTCTTTATTTTATTAATTGCTAACATTTGGTCATAACAAAGGTCATAAAAGGTCTTAAGGCGTATGACTGGTCATTTTTAATGTTGTTTAGATGTGCCAAATTGTAATAATGTAAGTCATTATTGGTGTGACTATATATTTTTATTATTTCTTAAATTGTTAGTTGTTGGAACTTGACTTAAAATAACAAGGGTTTCAGTTAGAAAATATGTTTTATGATAATAAAGCAGTGTTGTTTACTTCGTAGGCTGTGTGTTTGTGTTGTTACATTATCTCAGTCACATGACAGTAATATAAAGATAAATATGTATGCCAGGATTAATTCAAAACTTTGTTTTTTATAAAAAAGTAAAACATTTGACTGAAAGAAACAATAATATTGTTTATCGCAATGATATCTGAGACGATTAATTGTACAGCAACAGTTTAGGATTGTGAGAGCTCTATAAATGACCCACATTTCCTTCTTCTTGAAAGCGTTTTTTGCTTTTGATTGGTGGATCAGTTTGTACGTTGATCCCAAAGAGAAACAATAACATATTCATATTTGTCCTTATCAAACAGACACCACAAGAGCACCAAAAGGATACGAGGAGTCTGGCAGGGAATATCACTTCACCAGCCGAGAAATCTTCGACAACATGGCGTATAACAACAGGTACAGTGGTGGAAGTCTGTTGTACAGCGAGGGGGGAATTTATCTGGAAGTGAGACTCTGTTAAAACAGAATAAAGACTACAAACTGCTACAAACTGAATCAAAGTTTAGTCTTCAGTGAAAGTTGAATTGTTTTCTGCAGAGAACAATCAAAAATGACAAGAACAGTTTTCACAATGCACACATCAGCTACAGAGTAACAAGAGTTCTGTGTGAATACAATCAGTAATACACTTCTTTACATCCCATCCCCCAGTTTGGAAAACAGTTTAATCTCAAACATAACAATTAATAGATCTCAGGCAGACAGTTGGATCTATTACGTCTTTCTTCACCAGTCATTCTATCTTAGCTTAAAGAGGACATCTCGTCTCTTTGGAGAGGACATGGTCTCGACCTGGGACCTGCTATGATAACACAGATCTGGACAACTGTTTCTGTCAGACTCGATGCCATTTATCCTTCAAGGAAAAATGCAAAGTCACAACAAATCCAGTTGTCGCCTACAAGGAGAAGACACTGAGGACAGATAAAGAAGTCATAGACTCTGAGAGGCATTGGAGAACAATTATGAATAATTAATATGAAAATAATTGGTTAAATGTAATTTTCCTATTACAGTACGACTGTCTCTGCTGTGTATAGGCGTAGATTACAGGGATGGGGGGGTGGGGGGGGGATATGCAGGGGATATGTCCCCCTCCAATATTTAAAAGAGGGACATTTGTCCCAGCTGGTTCATTACATTAAGACATATATTTATGTTACAAGTTTTCAGCAAACAAGGCATAATGTAATGCTAACTTTTGGGGAATTTTTGAGATATTGAGAGGGACAAATAGACAAACTGTAGTAAAATAAACATCTTAATATGTATTTTGGATGTTTATTCCAGTAGTCTGAAAGAAGACATCCTATGGAAGCAAAATAGGCCCAAAACTCAAAATTAAAAAATGATGTTTACGCCTGTAGTGTCTCCTAATTGATACCAATTTTTTATTTATTAAATAATAAAATTAAAAGTGTGAAATTTACGCCCACTGAAATTATAAAAAGCTGTGACTGTGTGTATCCCAACTCATAAAACTCTCACTATATCCTAAGCATCAAGTTGTAGTCATTTACTGTTTGTTTGAGTAAAAAAACAATGATGTCCGGCAGGTTTTTGGAGTACGGGGAGTACAAAGGGAATCTGTACGGCACAAGCATCGCGTCTGTGAGGGAGGTTTTAAACAGCGGGAAGATCTGCGTCATCGACATCGAGCCCAACGTAAGAACCACAGTGACGTCCAGCGGTGGGATGTCACTGAGTACATTTACTCCATTTACTGCAGTACTCTACTTTAGTCCAAATGTTGAGTTACTTGTACTCAAGTCTTTTCTTTTCATACCACTTTCTACGTCTACTCTGCTACATCTCAGAGAGAAATATTGTACTTTTAACTCCACTACATTCATCTGACAGCTTTAATTACTTTACACTTTAAGATTTCTGCACACAGAACACATGTAGTTTATGAAATCTGATGTTTTATTACAATTGAAACAAGCTAACAATATAACAGCCTACAGACTTTTACTTAAGTAACATTTTCAATGCAGGACTTTAACTTGTAACAGATCATTTTTTACTGTGTGGTAATAGTACTTTTACTAAAGTAAAGGATCTGAATACTACTACTTCTACTTGGACATCAGAGTAAATCCATTTATTCAGTGTTGTTATTACTCATGGGGGCAGCAGAAAGCACACACTATAGCTTTAATAGACACATATAAACGGTACAGATATAAGTATAAGTGTCACCAAATGGGAACTAATAAAACGCAGTGATGTACTCTACGTGATATGTAGGTATACGCAGTATACCTACTAGGAAAGCGCCAGGATTTCCATATACCAACTTAAAAAAGCCTAATGGTACGCAACAACACACTTTCATTATATTTTTTATATATTTTAAATTGTCATCTGTTAGTTTCTTCTTCAAATAGGCTAAATAAAGGTTTTTCCGCTGTAAATTGGTGCATAGAAATGTATCTGAATACGGGAAACAAAGTCATTGATGCTCAAAACTTCCTATATACAGTATATATTATACAGTACAGTATACCCACTACAATACATTAGACTACAACAGTGATAAAACGGTACCCAACAAAAAGTTTTGATTGGAGTGTTTCCATCTCTGGGTGTAGTCCATCCAGGCGGTGCGGAGCCACGAGCTGCGGGCCTACATCATCTACGTGAAGCCGCCGCCGCCGGAGCGCCTCAAGGAGACCCGACGGGACTCGTACATCACCACCAACTACTACGTCAACCGGCCGTTCAAAGTAAAGATCTACAGGCGCAAATAGACAGAGTGTAGCAGAAGAAACATCTAAATGTGTGTTCCTCCAATAGTCCGACATGTTATGGAAGCAAAACAGCCCAAAACTAAACATTGAAACATGAGGGTTTTGCCTCTAATGTCTCCCATGAAGTGCTCTTCTACTTTTAACTGTTTTAATCCTTGTTGTTTTTCCCTCGACCATGAAAAACACACTTTTGTTTTGTTGCTTTTTTAAAAAAAAAATATTATGTCTTTGTCCCTTTTGTTGACGTTTTGTCACTTTTTGGACGTTTTAGCTCCTTTTTCCAAAGTTTCTGACACTTTTTAAATTTGGTTTTTCATAGTTTTTGTCACTTTTTCCAATATTTTTTACGCTTTCTTCCCCAATGTTTTCTTGCCTTGTTCAACATTTTTAACGCTTATTTTTCGACCTCCCATATTTCTGATATAAACAAAAACTGGGAAAGTGGTCTAATTTGACCCCAGTACAACATGAGGTAGGATGGCGTTTTCTTACCTCAGGCTGGGAATCCCCCCCCCCGTCACAATCTTGGATGAAAACATGTATTGCCAAGTTTTCCCTGCAAGATATAGTGGCTCTATATATATAAAGGCTATATATTTGTTACTGCAGAAAATATAGTTGCCATTCTTCTTGACAAATAATATTGTAAGCCATCAGCTCTGAGGTTTCAACATTAGATATAAAAACATTTTTAATATCTACTGTATGGTTTCAACTCACTGATCTCTTTAAATCTGGTTTTACTTTGTATACTAAATAAATAATCTGATCATAAAACAATGCCCAAAACAAGACATTAATGGGGTGCCTGGGTAGCTCACCTGGTAGAATGTGAGCCCCGTGTACAGAGGCTAAAGTGCCAACAATGTAATCCTAAAAGATATCTTCTGTCTCTCTATCTTAAAGGTATTATAATGACTTTAAGCTGAATAATCAGTTCTGACGTTGGTTTCCTCCGACAGGATGAAGACTTCCAGGAGATGGAAGAAGCCGCCCGGAAAATGGAGTCGAACTTCTGTCAGTTCTTCGACCATGTGATCGTCAACGACGATCAACAGGATTCCTGCGTCCAGCTGCTGGCGGCAGCAAAGAAGGCGCAGGACGAGCCGCAGTGGGTCCCCGCCAGCTGGATACGACCCCCCGCCGAGTCCTAAGGCCAGGACGAATGGGACCCAGTATTATCATGGCAGCAGTTCCTTTTTCTTTTTATTTGACAGATTACGTTCTGTAAATCTTAACATGTAAATCAGTGTTCATGCTCCAGGGGAGTAGGGCATGAAAGATATCTGACTATTTTGATCTTCTTCTTACTTGTGTGCTTGATCTGCAGTGGTGGAATGTAACTAAGTAAAGTTACTCCAGTACTGTACCTCAGTCCAAATGTTGAGGTACTTGTACTTTACTTTTCATGCCACTTTCTACTTCTACTCCGCTACATCTCAGAGAGAAATACTCTAATTTTTACTCCACTACATTCATCTGACAGCTTTAGTTACTAGTTACTTTACACAATAAGATTTCTGCACACAAAACACATGTAGGTCCAGCTAAGATGATGAGACCATTAAACACACAGCTGGTTGGATCCTTTTTTATGCTTTTAAAGCTTTTTGTTGATTTCTGATTTTTTTTCTGAATTGGGTACTTTTACTTATAATACTTTAACTACATTTTTCAGGTGATACTTACAGACTTTTACGTAAGTAACAGGACTTTTACTTGTCACAGAGTATTTTTTAACCGTGTGGTATTAGTACATTTACTGAAGTAAAGGAACTAAATACTTTTCCCACCTTCTTCCACCAGTGTTGCTCTGGATATTAATTATCTAAAGATAAAGATAGAGCTGGAGCCCAAAGATGAAAATCCTGGAATTGTTAACTTCTAGTTTAACACAACTTCAGTGCACCTACTTCTGTACTTTTTTTGGAGCGAGACAGATGACGGTTTTCTCAAATGAACAGAGCATCAAAGCCATATTGCTCTCTGAATGTTAATATTATGATTGTGATTATATAGTCAGGACTTCTTGCCCTTCTCCCCACATTTTTACACAGACCTGCAATGAAGACTGTGATATTTTTTTCCATTTGATGTTTACAAACTAGAAAGTGAAGTGGTTTGGTTTTTCATTCTAAATATGTGTCATTTCTTTTGTGGTTTGCTGTAGCCTAAAATGTGACCTTGCATGCAAAAAAATGTATGGTCCTAAACAATAATAACAACACTAAGCTGCACTTAGTGTCCTTATTAAAACAATGTGATAATATGCGAAAGTAAAAGCAAAGCAATGAGATTTCAATACTTGTACCTGTTTGTGACAATAATAAACCACTTCTAAAAGCAATTTATTGAGCCATTTATGTCAAGTATCATTCGTTTTGCTCGTTTTCTTTAACAGTCTATGGTTTTGCTTGTTTTTTGAAGAAGCTTTTATTTTGAAGATACGGTCAGGAAGTCTTGTGTGCTACGCGTAAATGCATCCGGGTAACCGCTCTCCACTTGCAGAACATAAACAAAAATAATCGTAAAAAGTAGCAGTTTGTTTACGTTTTTACAGCTGTGGCCGTTAACATTTACTTGTCAACTAAAGATGATTTAACTGGATGTGTATTTAAAGGCACGTCTCAAGCAGAAATGTATACGGAAGGCTCAAAGGTAACGTACTTGTTTTCACAAATAACGTTAGCTAGCTAACTGCTAGCCTTAAAGTGGTAGCCTTTACAGTAACGGTAGCTAGCTAGCTAGTTAGCTAACGTTTTAGCGCTAGCATGTAGTGCTATTTTGACGACAATTGTAGTATTTCTAACTAGTACTTGTAAATATGACTTTATGTTTTTTCGTTATAGAAAATGCAGCCCAGGGAGCTCCCGCCTCTACCACAGGCCAGTCCACTATTGTCTTGTTTTGTCATTGTGTGCTTACTACTACTTAAATTTACAAAACAAAATACACATTACAAGGCAGTCATTTTCCTGTCCTTGAACATTGCAATCTTACATTATGATGGTGAAGTATCTCAACACCACCAAAGTTGAACAAGATGTTGAAATGAAGCCATTAAATCCTAAAGTCTAAAGGTTGCTCATCTTAGAGGATGGGGCCTCAAAGTTGAACCAGATGTTGGAAGGCTTAGTGGAAGGGGACCTCTGGAAGAGATAGAAGAATCTATGATTGGTACCTGTGTTTGTTACGCTAGCTGTCTGGCCCCTACCCCGCATTCCTTTACATGTTGTATAATCAGAGACCCTATATAGACCATGATGAAGAAGATGGGAGCCAGAGTGTTCTATTGGCAGAGCACCCTCCTAGCTTCTGCAGAGCTTGTATTGATGCTGACTTCTTTTGATGTAGTAAACCTTTTAATAATCAAGAAACAGTGTCAGCGGATTCCTATCAACACATCAGCCAGCATTGCTCAGACACTGCAATGACATTACATAAGTACATTTAAGAATTAAAGGTATTCAAACAAATTGAATGGAAAGGTATGCTATATATAATTATATGTACACAATTACTGAGACTATGTATACCCTGCTTATAGCTAAAAAACCCAGCTACTCAAATACGATACTGAGAAAAGCACGGAAAATAAACTAAACTGTAGAATATATTGTTTTGCAGTTAATTAAACTAATTTCAGAAATTGTCAGACAAAATGAATATAAAGGCCATTTCTATTAAAATCAACGTAGCAGGATGGTCAGCGCGGCAGCCATTTGTGTGTGTACCACTGCCATGGTAACGTATAAACTTCAGTATAAGCCGACTTCCGGCAAGTCGCAGAACTGAAGTTTTGCAGCAACGGACAAACGAGCCGTAGTAGTAGGAGGCAGAGAGCCAGCCGCTGAATGAGTCACTCTCCTCTCCCATACTCTCCTGTGTGGTCTGCCACGTGCCTCGCTAAAAGATTTCCTACAGACTGAGCAGCTGAAAGGCTTCTCTCCTGTGTGAGTTCTCATGTGTCTCTTCAGGTGTGACTTGTTGGTAAATGTGTTGCCACACTCGGTTCAGCTGAATGGTTATTACGTCCTGAATCATGTTTCAGAGAGTTTAAAGCTGACTGAGGATCTCTGGTCTCCCTCCAATCAGCACTGTCATCAGTCTCAGGATCAGAAGAGTCTCCAGTATGGTCTTCAGTCTCTGGCTGTAAATGTGGATGTGAGCTCCTGGCTGGTTCTGGTCCTCCACAGTCCTCTCCATCAGCTTCTCTTTCCATCGGACCAGCACATTTATGTGTTTGGACGCCAGAACGCCGGGTAAACTTTATGTTACAAACACGGCAGCTAAATCTTTTCTCTCCTGTGTGGACGGTCATGTGTGACTGTAAATTTCCACTTTGTGTAAAAGATTTCATACAGACTGAGCAGCTGAAAGGCTTCTCTCCTGTGTGAGTTCTCATGTGTTTCTTCAGGTGTGACTCGATGCCAAATCTCTTGCCACACTCAGAGCAGCTGAAAGGCTTCTCTCCTGTGTGAGTTCTCATGTGTCTCTTCAGGTGTGACTTGTTGGTAAATGTGTTGCCACACTCAGAGCAGCTGAATGGTTTCTTACGTCCTGAATCATGTTTCAGAGAGTTTAAAGCTGACTGAGGATCTCTGGTCTCCCTCCAATCAGCACTGTCATCAGTCTCAGGATCAGAAGAGTCTCCAGTATGGTCTTCAGTCTCTGGCTGTAAATGTGGATGTGAGCTCCTGGCTGGTTCTGGTCCTCCACAGTCCTCTCCATCAGCTTCTCTTTCCATCGGACCAGCACATTTATGTGTTTTGACGCCAGAACGCCGGGTAAATTTTATGTTACAAACACGGCAGCTAAATCTTTTCTCTCCTGTGTGGACGGTCATGTGTGACTGTAAATTTCCACTTTGTGTAAAAGATTTCATACAGACTGAGCAGCTGAAAGGCTTCTCTCCTGTGTGAGTTCTCATGTGTTTCTTCAGGTGTGACTCGATGCCAAATCTCTTGCCACACTCAGAGCAGCTGAAAGGC
>JAQOOF010001030.1:0-12830 GCA_029931835.1 Etheostoma nigrum | reverse complement strand
ACCTAGACCTGCAGGTAATACATGTTACCTAGACCTGCAGGTAATACATGTTACCTAGACCTGCAGGTAATACATGTTACCTAGACCTGCAGGTAATACATGTTACCTAGACCTGCAGGTAATACATGTTACCTAGACCTACAGGTAATACATGTTACCTAGACCTACAGGTAATACATGTTACGTAGGCTTGCAGGTAATACATGTTACCTAGACCTGCAGGTAATACATGTTACCTAGACCTGCAGGTAATACATGTTACCTAGGTTACAGGTAATGCATGTTACCTAGACCTGCAGGTAATACATGTTACCTAGACCTGCAGGTAATACATGTTACCTAGACCTGCAGGTAATACATGTTACCTAGACCTGCAGGTAATACATGTTACCTAGACCTACAGGTAATACATGTTACCTAGACCTGCAGGTAATACATGTTACCTAGGTTACAGGTAATACATGTTACCTAGACCTACAGGTAATACATGTTACGTAGGCTTGCAGGTAATACATGTTACCTAGACCTGCAGGTAATACATGTTACCTAGACCTGCAGGTAATACATGTTACCTAGGTTACAGGTAATACATGTTACCTAGACCTGCTAGTAATGCATGTTACCTAGTAAGTAAGTAAGTAAGTAAAGTTTATTTATAAAGCGCTTTTCTCAGATAAAAATCACAAAGTGCTGTACAAAAGAGCAAGCAAAAAACAAACAGTATAAAATATATACAGATATACAAAATTAAAATGACAATGACAAAAACTCATCAACCAAAAGCCTTCTTAAACAGACATGTTTTCAGATTATTTTTAAAAGAGACGACAGTGTCTGCAAGACGCAAGGACAGGGGCAGGGCGTTCCACAGTCTGGGAGCAACAGACTGAAATGACATGTCCCCACGGGTCTTATAACGAGTCTTAGGGACTGTAAGTAGGTTCTGGCCAGAAGAGCGAAGAGTGCGGCCAGGGGAATACGGTTTCAAAAGGTCCAGGATGTAATGTGGGGCCTGGCCGTTTAAGGCTCTGTAAGTCAGCACTAAAATCTTAAAATCAATCCTGAATTTTACAGGGAGCCAATGGAGGTCCAACAAGACAGGGGTAATATGAGACCTTCGAGGGGCACCTGTTAAAAGTCTGGCAGCAGAATTTTGAACAATTTGCAATTTGTTTAGAGCAGACTTATTCAAACAGGTAAAAACAGTATTGCAGTAGTCGAGTCTTGTGGATATAAAAGCATGAATTATCATTTCCAGGTCCTTCTTTGACAACATTTTGCGAATTTTAGAGATGTTCCTAAGATGAAAGAAGCAATTTCGAACAAGCTGTTTTGAGTGTGTCTCCAGGGACATGGCCTGGTCAAACACAACCCCCAGGTTTCTGAGGCTGGATTTGACAGAAGGGCCCAGAGAGCCAAGCTGCTGTTTGATCAGCGGGATCTTATGGTTTGGGGCAAAAATCAGCGTTTCAGTCTTGTTTGAATTTATCTGTAAGCAGTTTGTGGCTAGCCAGTCTTTGATGGAGGAGACACACTCTAGAAACAGAGGCAGACGGTGAAATTCAGCATCATTAAAAGAACAATACAGCTGAACATCGTCAGCGTAGAAGTGGTACGATACATCTTTAAAACAGCGGATAATTTGACCAAGAGGCAAAATGTACAGTAAGAATAAAATAGGGCCCAGAACTGAACCCTGTGCCACTCCGCAAGACAAATTTGTCACATCAGACTGAACATTATTTACAGCAAGATTGAAAGTTCTATTACAAATATAGGATGAGAACCACCGAAGGACAGATCCTGATAGTCCTATCTCATTGTGAAGCCTATTGATCAATATGTCGTGATCCACAGTGTCAAAAGCCGATGTCAAATCTAAAAGTACAAGTACAGTGTAGCGGCCAGAGTCTGCTGCCATCATCACATCACTAGAGACTTTGATTAGGGCTGTTTCAGTGGAGTGAGATTTTCGAAAGCCAGATTGAAAAGTATCAAACAAGTTGTGTTGCTCCATAAAGGAGGTCAGCTGGCATGCAACTACTTTTTCCAAAATTTTGGAGATAAATGGAAGTTTAGATATGGGCCTGTAGTTTTTGGGTTCAGAAGGGTCAAGATTGGGCTTTTTAAGGACCGGATTTACCACTGCGTGTTTGAAGTAGTTTGGAACTGTGCCAGATTTAAGTGACAGGTTAATTATTTTTTCCACACAGGGGCCGACGATGTCAAATATTTTCAAAAATAGATTTGTTGGGACGATGTCAGCAGGGCTTGAAGACGGTTTCATATTTCTTGTTATGGTCTTCACATCCTGTAGGCTGACAGGAGTGAAGGACGACCAAGACGACACTGAGGAGAACTCAGTGAAAGAACCACAAATGAGTGGAGGATTAACACTGGCCCTAATGTCACGTACTTTATTCAAGAAAAACATCAAAAAGTTGTTACAGTCCTCATGTGTGTACACGGGCACAAGAGGAGCTGGAGGTGCAGTAAGCTTTTCAATGGTGTCAAACAAGACTTTTGGATTTTTCTTATTTCCTGACACAAGGTTAGAAAAATATGCTGAGCGGGCCTGCTTTATAAGTTCATTTAGATCTAGCATCATTTCTTTTAAATGGAGTCTGTGTACCTCTAATTTAGTGGCTTTCCACAGACGCTCAGTCTTCCGGCATTTTCTCCTAAAGCTACAGATAATTTCATTTATCCATGGAGAGGCCTTCTTCTGCGAACTTGAAATCTTTTTAACCGGTGCTACCAGATCCAAAACCGACAGGCAGTGGTCGTTGAAACTTTGCACAAATGAATCAACATCATCACATTCAATGAAGGAGCAACTTTCAAAAGATGCAGAGAAGTCACTAAGTGTTGTCTCACTGATAATGCGTTTTCGTGTTACAACATTGGAGACGGCGGGCTCGGTGGTAAGAGACAAATTAAAAGAAACACAACAATGGTCACTAATTTGAGGATCTTCAACACTCAGTTTATCAATGTTTAGGCCACAAGAAAATACCAGGTCCAACGTGTGGCCTTTTTTATGCGTAGGGCCGGAAACATGCTGTACAAAGTTGAAAGAATCCATAATTGTCAATAATTCAACTGCAGTCGGACACGAGAGATCATCAATATGCAAATTAAAATCCCCAAGGATTAAAACGCGATCTAGTTTAATGATAGATGTTAACAGCTCAGAGAAATCATCAAGAAATGTGCGTGCGGGACCAGGGGGTCTATAAACTAAAACACAGTAAAAGGGGTGTAGTTTCCCAACCTTAAACATCTGCAGCTCAAAGGTGTCGGGTGAAGCGGTGTCCATCAAACTGCAGCAGAAAAAATCACGGAAGACCAACGCAAGGCCACCTCCGCGACGCGAAAGCCGGGGAGTTCCAAACACGGAGCAGGCCGGGGGGCATAGTTCTTTAAGATGAATGTGTTCGTTCTCACGCTGCCATGTCTCTGTAATGAATAGGAAATCCAAGTTTTCCTTAGCAAAATAGTCGTTTAGGGTAAAGGCCTTGCTTGCAATGGAGCGCGCGTTGAGAAGCGCAATCCTGGTAGGGCAGGTGTATGACCAAGGCTGGTCTGGGACAGGCTGGATGGCAAGATCCGTCCGACAGAGGACTGGACTCAGGACACGCTGACGGGGCACGCGGCGGCAAACAGGCCGAGTGGGAAAGATCCAGTCGGAGATACTCCACACAGGCGATGACACACAGACCACGTCCTGATCAGACTCGCAGACCGAGACCGGCCTCAAGCATCGCTCACTCCCAGGGGCTCTGGATCCATTTGGCCCGGATGGGAAGCCACGGGATCGCCACTTTCTCCTCCAGACCTGGGCCCCAGCCCTAGATCCCCGCTTCTTTCTCCTACCGCGGCGCCGAGTAAGCAACAGGTATTCCTGTGATGACGCGTGGCACTCCATTTTAGGAGGGAAAAACTCAGAAAATCTGTCCCAGGTAATACAAAAATCCTGCATATGTACCTTAATGCAGAGCAATGAGTCCCGGTCATACTGTATAATTGCAGAGACATTTCTGGTAGTTGATAGAATTGGCACAATGATAATCACAGAGAGAAACAAAAATGCATTGGAAAGCAGAGCAGTAGCTGATGCGCAGCCAAACACAGGCGCCATCTTTCTCAAGACCTGCAGGTAATACATGTTACCTAGACCTGCAGGTAATACATGTTACCTAGACCTGCAGGTAATACATGTTACCTAGACCTGCAGGTAATACATGTTACCTAGACCTACAGGTAATACATGTTACCTAGACCTGCAGGTAATACATGTTACCTAGACCTGCAGGTAATACATGTTACCTAGACCTGCAGGTAATACATGTTACCTAGACCTGCAGGTAATACATGTTACCTAGACCTGCAGGTAATACATGTTACCTAGACCTGCAGGTAATACATGTTACCTAGACCTGCAGGTAATACATGTTACCTAGACCTGCAGGTAATGCATGTTACCTAGACCTGCAGGTAATACATGTTACCTAGGTTACAGGTAATACATGTTACCTAGACCTGCAGGTAATGCATGTTACCTAGACCTGCAGGTAATACATGTTACCTAGGTTACAGGTAATACATGTTACCTAGACCTGCAGGTAATACATGTTACCTAGGTTACAGGTAATACATGTTACCTAGGTTACAGGTAATACATGTTACCTAGGTTACAGGTTATTTATTTCAGATACATTTCCATTTAGATGTGTTGCCGCTGTAGATTTTAAAACAGGGAAGGATGTCCCAGTTTACCAGCCCCCTGGGAAGCCTCCTGGGAGATGATTTGATATTTTCATAGAGGAGTCTTGTATGCTTCACTGTGTCATTTAGTCCCCATCGAGTGCGGAGGCCACTTTGACGTCTAGACACACTTCAGCGAGTTGCTAGATGTCGTCCAGTGGGCCTTTGTCCTTATTAAGTTTCACTTCAACAGCCTTTTACATCCCAGTGCAATTCAGATGACATTTAGCCCACTTTCATTTACACTTAGCCACATATACGCGTCTCCGTCGGCCAGATCTCAGATCTGATTGCAGTCTCTTTGTTTTTCTCGGGTACATAAATCAGGGTCGGCTCTACAGTCCTCGGAGTGGCACTATGGATTTTTTTCCCCGTTGTAAAATAGGTTTGGATGACTGCTTAGTTCAGAAATATTAGTGTTTTATGTTCATGCTGATTTTAATATTGGAGGACCGATACAAGACTCACTAGGCCTCTCACTAGAGGGTGACAGTAATGCCGTACGGGAGTCAATTTCACTGTTGTTATACATGTTACCTAGGTTACAGGTAATACATGTTACCTAGGTTACAGGTAATACATGTTACCTAGACCTGCAGGTAATACACGTTACCTAGACCTGCAGGTAATACACGTTACCTAGACCTGCAGGTAATACATGTTACCTAGACCTACAGGTAATACATGTTACGTAGGCTTGCAGGTAATACATGTTACCTAGACCTGCAGGTAATACATGTTACCTAGACCTGCAGGTAATACATGTTACCTAGACCTGCAGGTAATACATGTTACCTAGACCTGCAGGTAATACATGTTACCTAGGTTACAGGTAATACATGTTACCTAGACCTGCAGGTAATATATGTTACCTAGACCGGCAGGTAATACATGTTACCTAGACCTGCAGGTAATACATGTTACCTAGGTTACAGGTAATACATGTTACCTAGACCTGCAGGTAATACACGTTACCTAGACCTGCAAGTAATACAGTTACCTAGACCTGCAGGTAATACATGTTACCTAGACCTACAGGTAATACATGTTACGTAGGCTTGCAGGTAATACATGTTGCCTAGACCTGCAGGTAATACATGTTACCTAGACCTGCAGGTAATACATGTTACCTAGGTTACAGGTAATACATGTTACCTAGACCTGCTAGTAATGCATGTTACCTAGACCTGCAGGTAATACATGTTACCTAGGTTACAGGTAATACATGTTACCTAGACCTGCAGGTAATACATGTTACCTAGACCTGCAGGTAATACATGTTACCTAGGTTACAGGTAATACATGTTACCTAGACCTGCAGGTAATACATGTTACCTAGACCTGCAGGTAATACATGTTACCTAGACCTGCAGGTAATACATGTTACCTAGACCTGCAGGTAATACATGTTACCTAGACCTGCAGGTAATACATGTTACCTAGACCTACAGGTAATACATGTTACCTAGACCTACAGGTAATACATGTTACGTAGGCTTGCAGGTAATACATGTTACCTAGACCTGCAGGTAATACATGTTACCTAGACCTGCAGGTAATACATGTTACCTAGGTTACAGGTAATGCATGTTACCTAGACCTGCAGGTAATACATGTTACCTAGACCTGCAGGTAATACATGTTACCTAGACCTGCAGGTAATACATGTTACCTAGACCTGCAGGTAATACATGTTACCTAGACCTACAGGTAATACATGTTACCTAGACCTGCAGGTAATACATGTTACCTAGGTTACAGGTAATACATGTTACCTAGACCTACAGGTAATACATGTTACGTAGGCTTGCAGGTAATACATGTTACCTAGACCTGCAGGTAATACATGTTACCTAGACCTGCAGGTAATACATGTTACCTAGGTTACAGGTAATACATGTTACCTAGACCTGCTAGTAATGCATGTTACCTAGACCTGCAGGTAATACATGTTACCTAGACCTGCAGGTAATACATGTTACCTAGACCTGCAGGTAATACATGTTACCTAGACCTGCAGGTAATACATGTTACCTAGACCTACAGGTAATACATGTTACCTAGACCTGCAGGTAATACATGTTACCTAGACCTGCAGGTAATACATGTTACCTAGACCTGCAGGTAATACATGTTACCTAGACCTGCAGGTAATACATGTTACCTAGACCTGCAGGTAATACATGTTACCTAGACCTGCAGGTAATACATGTTACCTAGACCTGCAGGTAATACATGTTACCTAGACCTGCAGGTAATGCATGTTACCTAGACCTGCAGGTAATACATGTTACCTAGGTTACAGGTAATACATGTTACCTAGACCTGCAGGTAATGCATGTTACCTAGACCTGCAGGTAATACATGTTACCTAGGTTACAGGTAATACATGTTACCTAGACCTGCAGGTAATACATGTTACCTAGGTTACAGGTAATACATGTTACCTAGGTTACAGGTAATACATGTTACCTAGGTTACAGGTTATTTATTTCAGATACATTTCCATTTAGATGTGTTGCCGCTGTAGATTTTAAAACAGGGAAGGAAACAATGTCATTTTATTTTGATCAGAATTTGTTGTTAAGAAAAGTGCTTGTTACACCTCCCAACTGAACACTTCACACCCTACACCTGTCAGACCTGGAGAGCAGCTTCAGTGACAGGCCGCTCCACCCCCGCTGTGTGAAGGAGAGATACCATGTCTGTACAATTTTTATAAGTGCAATTTCACTAATGCATGTGCAATTATTGTATAACACAGTTTGCTATATCTGACTTATGTGCATTTCCCTTCTACTATACTTTTATACTACCAGTATTTATTACGCTGCAGGAGACAGTATAAGGCATAGTGTATTTTAGTCTTATTTAATGTACAGGAACGTCTTGGGTTACGTATGTAACCCTTGTTCCCCGAGATAGGAGAACGAGACACTGCGTCGGTTACGACACTATGGGAACGTCGTAACCGACGCAGTTCGAGTTCCCCTCGAAGGGGAACGTCTTGGGTTACGTATGTAACCCTTGTTCCCCGAGATAAGGGAACGAGATAGGGGAACTTTGTTTTTATTTTACTGTAAGAACCTTACTTCTTTGTTTGACACTTGTTCATGCTACTTGTACACTTATCTAGCTCTGCTCTTGTCTTTGCTGTTGCAAACCACAAATTTCCCCATGGTGGGACTAATTAAGGTTTTCTTCTCTTAACCGACTTGGTAAAAAATACCAAAGATACTATATATCGTGTATCGCCATTCAGCCAAAAAATACAGAGATGATTTTTTTTGTCCACATCACCCAGCCCTGCTCTGAGGGTTTATAACCGAAATCAATAAGCAGGATATCCAACGCAGTCATACAAAACTATGATTACTCTTTCAGAAACGAGTCTATATTACTGATTATTATTATTATTATTATTATTGAGACATTTCCAGCCTGCTGCATCCTTCATGTGTGACGTCATCTCCTTACAGCTCGCCAGAGTCCCCGTGCTCGTTTCCCTGCAGTCTGAGGGAGAGCCAGACATAGAGAGGGGGTAATTGAGGGCAGACACCCCCTGCCGACCCAACCGCTCGTCCCCAGGACCTTCTGTGCTTGAGACACACACATTATTAATGCAAAGTGGATTTTGATCCCCATTACTCCTGTGGGATTTACTCTGGTGTCATACATAGAGATCAGTAGTTTTATAAATCCCCCAGCATCATACGTACAGTAGGTCCTTCAGAGGATGTCTCAAAGAAAACACTCATGTTGTCCTCATGTTGTCCTCATGTTGCCCTCATGTTGTCCTCATGTTGCCCTCATGTTGTCCTCATGTTGTCTTCATGTTGCCCTCATGTCGTCCTCATGTTGTCTTCATGTTGTTCTCATGTTGTCCTCATTTTGCCCTCATGTTGTCCTCATGTTGTCCTCATGTTGTCCTCATGTTGCCCTCATTTTGCCTTCATGTTGTACTCATGTTGTCTTCATGTTGTCCTCATGTTGTCCTCATGTTGCCCTCATGTTGCCCTCATGTTGTCCTCATGTTGTCTTCATGTTGTCTTCATGTTGCCCTCATGTCGTCCTCATGTTGTCTTCATGTTGTCCTCATGTTGTCCTCATGTTGCCCTCATGTTGTCTTTATGTTGTCCTCATGTTGCCCTCATGTTGTCCTCATGTTGTCCTCATGTTGCCCTCATGTTGTCCTCATGTTGTCCTCATGTTACCCTCATTTTGCCTTCATGTTGTCCTCATGTTCTGGTCCAACCTCAAACTACAGTTATGAACCTGGACATGAGCAGAATATGGAGCTTTAACATTAAAACATGATGTATAAATATATGAATATGCCAACAGATTTTATTTTAATAGATTAGTATTGAAGGGCACCCACAGTAGATTTTGTTCCAACTAGTTTTTGTTGCTTTTTCAACGTATAATTAGTTGTTTTCAACATTTTTTGGTGCTTTTTCTGATTTTCTTTTTTTAAATACGGCCTATAAAGTTCAACACAAAGCACTGACGTCTATCCCTCCAAAACCCGTGCACTCATTTTCTGACGGAGCACACATTCCTGACATTAAAATAAATTAAAATGTGTTTTTAAGCCATCAATGTGCTCCAGCAGACTCGCCGTGTGATGATGAAACTCTCTGAGAATCGTCTTCGGAGCAGAGATTTATATATGTGCAAAACACATTAGACAACAGATACCAATCAACTCAGACAACTGGTGAAATAGGGGCAAAACAACATTTGGTTTGGATTATAGGCGTAGCTAATCAGCACGTAATTACTCCAATTACCATGATGCAACTCTTGCATGGGAGTGCAACACATCTGCAGACAACAGAGCAGCAGAAAGAAGCATCAGGGGTCGAGAGGCCGAGCGCGTGCATGAGGACCCGGGTTGGAGTTCTGACTTTGGTTGCACTTCATGATGTCTGAGAATCTTCGTCTGCATCTTCGTCTTCATCTGCATCTTCATCTTTGTCTTCATCTGCGTCTGCATCTGCGTCTGCGTCTTTGTCTTCGTCTGCATCTTCGTCTTCATCTGCGTCTGCGTCTTCGTCTTCGTCTTCGTCTGCATCTGTTATCTGCGTCTTCGTCTTCGTCTTCATCTTCATCTGCATCTGCATCTGCGTCTGCATCTTCGTCTTCGTCTGCATCTTCGTCTGGTGAAGAAGGCAACGAAGAGGCAGCGAGAAGGCGACAAAAACGGCGACAAAGAGAGAAATATGAGTTGCACAGAGTCAAACACATTGTGGTTTGTGGAGTTGTATTAAATTCTGGAGCTTACATGTTCTCTATGCTCTCCCTCATCCCTCTCTCTCTCCCTCTCTCCCTCTCTCTCTCCCTCTCTCTTTCTGCTAGTTGTTTTTCACAGTTTGAATGTCAGCACGGGCTGAACCTCTCCTCCTCTCCACGTCTCGGCTCCGTCTACACATCTATTTGTCTCAATCTGGCTTCGCTGTCCTCTCACTCTTATGAATTCAAAACAAAATGTATAAATACATCACTGCCACCAGGGGATGGGAACCCTGTTGCAATGTACTGTCTCAACTGAGGCGATACCCCCCCCCCCCCCCTACCCCCCCGAGACAGTTTGACATTTACATTTTAGGGCATCTACCTGCCTGCCATGACAACACTGAGTGCAGCAGTGGACTCTATGACTCGACATAGAGTATATATATAGAAACGTCTCAACAACCATTGGATGGATTGCAATTACATTGTGTAGGATGGTTTCTAGTGCCCAGAGGACACATCCTGACCCTCTGACTCTTCATTCAATCTTCATAACCTAACCTTAAAAATATTATTCACGTTATAGTTCCAAAAAGCCTCCCCATACGTTCCAACGTACTATGATTAGTTATCTATAGTTACCTGTGATATACCTATAGTTCTCTATGGTTAGTTACCTGTGGTATACCTATAGTTATCTATGGTTAGTTACCTGTGGTATACCTATAGTTATCTATGGTTAGTTACCTGTGGTATACCTATAGTTATCTATGGTTAGTTACCTGTGGTATACCTATAGTTATCTATGGTTAGTTACCTGTGGTATACCTATAGTTATCTATGGTTAGTTACCTGTGGTATACCTATAGTTCCCCTCGAACTGCGTCGGTTACGACACTATGGGAACACCTTTAGGCATGACAGGGCTGAATGCAAATGAAAACTACTCCAATCCTATTGGTCCTAGTGAGAACGGTAACATGTGATGGCATAACCGTAGGGGCATATAAGCACACCGGCACATAGCTCATTAGCTCTTTCTATGAAGCAAGGCACTCCAGGCGGGGCGAGGGGCGGCGAACCGACACAGTGTCTCGTTCCCCTGTCTCAGGGAACAAGGGTTACATACGTAACCAGAGATGTTCCCCTTCGAGGGGAACTCGAACTGCGTTGGTTACAACACTATGCCTAAATGCGTTCCCATAGTGTCGTAACCGACGCAGTGTCTCGTTCCCCTATCTCGGGGAACAAGAGTTACATACGTAACCCAAGACGTTCCCATAGTGTCGTAACCAACGCAGTGTCTCGTTCCCCTATCTCGGGGAACAAGGGTTACATACGTAACCCAAGACATTCCCATAGTGTCGTAACCGACGCAGTGTCTCGTTCCCCTATCTCGGGGAACAAGGGTTACATACGTAACCCAAGACATTCCCATAGTGTCGTAACCGACGCAGTGTCTCTTTCCCCTATCTCGGGGAACAAGGGTTACATACGTAACCCAAGACATTCCCATAGTGTCGTAACCGACGCAGTGTCTCGTTCCCCTATCTCGGGGAACAAGGGTTACATACGTAACCCAAGACATTCCCATAGTGTCGTAACCGACGCAGTGTCTCTTTCCCCTATCTCGGGGAACAAGGGTTACATACGTAACCCAAGACATTATCTATGGTTAGTTACCTGTGGTATACCTATAGTTACCTATGGTTGGCTATGATTCAAAACATGAACCGTACAAGAGAAGTGGCAGAAGACCCTGACGTCACCAATTGGTTTATGGACTGTTTTGAAGCCTCAAGTTTGACATTTTACCCCCCATGTTGTTTTTTTGGAGCCAGAAGTGACCCTATTATATAAAACATTGAAATCACCATAATTAATTGCGTCTCCCTCCCTTCCTCCAGTGATCCCGACTCCATCTCCCCCGGCTTTCTTTAACTTTTGGTTTTTCTGTGTTCAGAAATCCCTTCGGCCTCGTTTGTGTCTCTGCCTCTTTAAATATATCTTACTTTTACATGAATATCCCCCCTGCTCATTTTAAATCATGCAGTTTCTTGTTTTTCCCGATTGTCTCTCTATTCTACTTTTATTCCACGGCCTCCAGTGATTCTTTCTACCCTCGTTTCTCTTCATCGTGGCCTTTTTCTTACCTCCCTCTCCTCCTCTCCTCCTCTCCTCCTCTCCCTCTGTCCTTCTCTTTCTTTCTACTACTTCTTTTTCTAATCCACTTTTTCTTTTTCCTCCCTTTTCATGCCTGTGAGATGCATTTTAATCAACCATGTATCTACAGCAGCATGATCGTAGCTCTGTTTCATCCACACGTTTTTATCTTAATTAAGCGAAAATGTGTGTTTAATATTTATTTTACAGTAAAACAAGCAATACTGTAAATACAGCTAAAATCACAGTGTTTAATTGTTTTGTATTTTACGATAAAGCACAGAAAACGCAGCAAAAAGGCAACAAAGAGGCAGCAAGAAGGCGTCGAAAACGGCGACAAAAAATCGACAAAAAGGCGTCAAAGGCAACAAAAAGTCGACAAAAAGGTAACAAAACGTCGGCAAAAACGGCGACAAAAAAATCCCAACATAGCCACTATAGTACTGTAAATAGTACAGTAAACTACTGTATTTTTACTGTTTTACTTTATTTTACAATGAATACATAAAATACTATAAATGGAAGTACGGTACCTTTACTGTGAAAAGAACTCACAGGAAGTTGCTGGACCATCGTTACAGGAAGTTACTGTAGATTAACTCTGTTACAGTGGGGGGGGGGGTTAAAGAGACAGCCGAATAAGATGATGAAACCATGACGAC
>JAQOOF010001029.1:10000-12857 GCA_029931835.1 Etheostoma nigrum | reverse complement strand
GACCATAAACTCCCATGAATCAAAGAAACATCACAGAGGCATTCTGCAGAACTATGTGTCCTAATAGTTTTAGGAAAACATAAAATAATGTCTTGAAGTCATGTATTTAGGATTCATAGAATGAGTGTATCACATCCCCTTTTCTCTCAATCACTCTTCCTTTCTGGCTGTCTCATTAGGCATGGGCCTGTATGAGAACCTTCAGAAAAATATCACAGTTTCATGGTATTGCAATTACAGCTATAAATATTATTTAAAAAGGTCTGTGTAAAAAACAATTGAACCATTGAACACAATGTATTTTATTTTGAAACACATTGCACACTGGCAGAGAGAAGGATTTCTAAATTGCACTTTCTGTCCTTTAAGACTCAGTATGACAGGAACATTTTAGTGGTTTTGAAACTGTGCCTTTTTCAAACCGTGGAATAGAAAGCCGAAGTCACGCCCCTGCTGGTGGATCTCATGGGACCTTAATTAGGAAAAAATTTGATCGGTAGTGAACGGGGAGAGGCAACTTATTTTGTGAACCCTTTTTGAATTGACCAGTGGCTCACAAATATGATGTTCATCCATTTAAAAGATCATTTTCCAGCCGAAGAAAGTCTGTTAGCCGTAGGTTTGTCATAGTACAACTTAGTTTTGTGTATAACCGCTCAGTGAACTACATCTATCGTCTCTCACATCTTATGTCACCTAGCTTGCTCAACTTGCTCGCTAGCTCCCTGATGTGTTTTATCCAGTGAAGTGTTTTTAGTAGATTAGCAAAAGAACAAGCAAGATCCGCTGCTTATTTTAGTAATGTTACATACCAGAGACATTGTACCTTCAGCGCGACGTCATCCATGCGACATTGAAGTGTGTAGTCTTTCTAAATCCGTATTTTCACAGTTTTATACTCTTCAACCGTTTAACAATAAACTGACTTTCATCTGTTGAAACATTACCTGAAGTGTCCTTGGCCAAGACACCGAACCCCGAGTTGCCCCTGATGCTGCGCATCGGAGTGTGAATGTGTGTGAGTGTTTATCTGATGAGCAGGTGGCACCTTGTACGGCAACCTCGGCCACAGTGTGGGAATGTGTGTGAATGGTGAATGTATCCTGTATGATGTAAAAAACGCTTTGAGTAGTCGTTAAGACTAGAAAAAGAGCTATATAAATACAGCACATTTACATTTAATATCTTATGCTACTGTGTTTCCCAACAGCAACAAGAGCAGGACCCCACCAACCTTTACATCTCGAACCTGCCACTGTCCATGGATGAGCAGGAGCTGGAGAACATGCTGAAGCCCTTTGGTCACGTCATTTCCACGCGGATACTGAGGGACGCCAATGGCCTGAGCAGAGGAGTCGGCTTTGCTAGGTATGCATGGAGAGAGAGAAAGCACACAAGCTCTCACTTACGCCTATGGCTCTCCAAAAATCTTGTACTGCTTGAGGAGTATTGCTTGAGGAACTTAACTACATTCCCACTGTTTTTTTTTTACATGCCAAGTGTCAAACACAACCAAATGTAGACTTTTGCTGGAAAAACTATAATTACTTATCAGGCACAACAAAATCCAGATTCATAGTTATCACATTATCACACTTTTTCATATTCAAGAGGCAACCCTGAGTAGACTTCCTGCCTTTTACAACCAATGGACCTTTAGCTGTAATGATACAACTGCACATTCCTGTACCCTTGGCCCCTTCACCCTCCTCTATCTGCGTGTGTGTGTGTGTAGTGTGTGTGTGTGTATGTGGTCTTCTCAGTTACACCGTGGAGTGTGCCAGTGATTAGAATGCAGTCAGGACTCCATTCAGGGTCACTGGCTATGTGTAGAAGACCCAAGACACACACAGAGACATGCATGCTCACAAACCACGCACACACTGTCTCTCTCTCTCTCTCTCTCTCTCTCTCTCGTTGTCACCAGTTTTCTCTCCCACACACACATACATACACACACTGGCTTTTGCTTGCCAAGCAAGCAATTAGTCATTGAGCTGTGATTGGGTGAGCAGAACTGAATGGTGGCAGACAAAGAGGACATGACACACAACAGATCAGACTGAATGGAGCTTTTAAACCCGGACAAAGGAGAGGAAACCCCATAGAATACACACAGAGACACAGACGCACACACATGCACAGGCCTACCTCAGGCATTTTGCTCAGGCATTGGCAAACAAGCACAATATGCAGGCATTTCATTTACTTACTGTATTGCAAGACACATTTGCATGCACACATATCCACATACAGTACATTCACACTTTTAAGAACCACACTACGTTTTGTGCCTATTGAAAAGTAACATAAGGAGCTTAGTGTTGTCAAGTAGCACCTCTGTCTTTTCTTCTCAGGATGGAGTCAACAGAGAAGTGCGATGTGGTGATTCAGAATTTCAACGGGAAATTCTTGAAAATCCCTCCAGGCATGACAGGTAGGTGTAGATCACCAAGACCATTGTGTTGTACTGACAAAGCTTGTGTTTTTCTGTAGCAAAGCATGGCGTTTCTCTGTAGGTCCAGGTCCTCTATGTGGCATCTTACACTCAATCTTCGTGTTTTTTTTTTTCTTCAACGTGTTCTTTTAACTCAGTTTTCCACAAACCTTTAAAAGCATCTCCCTTAAGATCAGAGGTTTGCATGTTTGTTGAAATAAATGTAAAGGCAGTCATTTAGTGTCCTATTGATGAGAACACAGCAGTCTTGTCATGTTTCACCTGTGCACATCATGCTGTAGTTATGTGCACATCATGAAAAGGTGGACAGGGCTGGCTATTGTTTGAAAATCTAACAAAATTACACCTATCTTCAGTAACTTAGTTTGATGAATATAAACATGTTTCTTTCATTTGATT
>JAQOOF010001028.1:2500-12899 GCA_029931835.1 Etheostoma nigrum | reverse complement strand
TGTGTGTCCCTGTGAATGTGTGTCTGTGTGCTTGTCAGTGTTTGTGTGCCCCTGTGAATGTGTGTGAAAATGTGTGTCTGTCTCTTTGTGTGTCTCTGTGAGTGTGCTTGTCAGTGTGTGTGTCCCTGTGTGTGTGTGTTTGCTTGTCAGTGTGTGTGTGTGTGTGTGTATCTGTGAATGTGTGTGTGTGCTTGTCAGTGTGTGTGTGTAACCCTGTGAATGTGCGTGTGTGATTGTGTGAATATGTGTGTCTCTGTCAGTGTTTGGGTGTCCCAGTGTGTGTGTGTGTGTGTGTATGTTTGTGTGTTTGACTGTCTGTCTGTCCCTGTGTGCTCTGTGTGTCTTACTGGGAGTTCTTCATCGTCCTCTTCCCTCCTCTCCCTCCTCTCAGCAGACCTTTCAGAGATCGTAACAGACTCTCCCTCTTGGCCGCCAGGCGGCGCTGTCGCTGCACGAGAGGACACACAAACCGTCAAGCCTTTAAATGTTTAAGAGGACGCCTGGAAACGTCTTTCAACCTCTTTGAGTCTGTCCCCGTCCAATGTGAAGAGAGGACAATGCAGATTTGGGACACACATGCGTCACTTTGCAACAAGTAGCCTCCGAGATGCTAACGAGAGACTTTTGTACTGTCAACCCAGTAAAAATGGACCTACTCACTGCTAGCTTAGCTACAAGCTAGCATCAAACACAACAAAGGCTGTCAGGTGAATGGTGTTTTGAGCTAACGTTAGCATGCTATGTCTATCTATACAAACCATTTAAATTTGAGCATTCACGACTCAAATCTGCACTCTCCTCACATTGGGCAGTGACGAAAAGAAAATCGCAGAAATGCAGATTAAATGTCGAAAAAACGACAACAAAGTTGAATATCCTGAGAATGGGAGAGTGATGAAATGAAAGAAAAGCGACAAATTGAAAAGCTGTAAAAAACTTCACTAACTTTTGAAAACGTTACCTCCTCGTCCACAGAGCTGTCTTCTCTCTCCTCTTTTTCGTCGCTTTTCCCTCCTTCCCTTCCTCCGTCCTCCTCTCTTTCACCGTCCCTTCTTTCTTTCCTTCCCCGGCAGCGTCCTCCGTCTTTTTATTCCTCTCTTCCTCCGCTCTCTGCATCTTCTCTCGCTCCGGCGCAGTCACCTTCTTCTTGACTTCTTCCTCCTCTCCTCCTCCTCTTTTCCTCTTTGTTCTTCGGCCCTCCTCTCTTTTCTCCGTCACTTCTGCGCCATCCTTCTTTTCTCTTGTTCTCCTCCTTCCTTCGCTGCTGTCTTCTTTGCTTTTCTTCTCGTCCTCCTTCTCTTCTTTATCGGCTCTGCTAGTCTTTCTTTCCCGACCCGACTTCTTTTCTTCCGTTTTCTCTTCCACCCTTTCCTCCTGCTTTGTTTTCTTCCGTTTCTGCTCTTCCTTTCTTTTCATTCCCGAACTCCCTGGTGTTGTCCTCCCTCCTTTCTTTCCTTCGGCACCTTCACCCTGTTTTGTTTCCTTATGTTTCTCCTCTTCCTTTCTTTTTGTCCTGTGGCTCTCTGATCCTTCTGTTCTTCGGTTCTTTGTTCCTTCCGTTTTCTCTTTTGTTCCCACTTCTTTCTTTCCTTCCGCGTGCTTTGTTTTCTTCCGTTCATCCCCCTCTTCTTTCTTACGACTTGTTGCCTGGCTCTCTTTCACAGTCACTTCTTGCTTTTCGTCGCCGCCGTCTTCTTTTGCTTTCTTATCCTCTTCCTCTTTATCGGCTCTCCTCGTCTTCACCTTCTCTGCTGTTTTCTCTTTCTCCCCTTCTTCATCCTGCTTTCTTTTCTTCCGTTTGTCTTCTTCTTTCTCCTCTTCCTCTTTTTTTCTTTTTCTTCCCCGGATCTCTGATGGCGTCGGCTCTTTCGTTTCCTTCTCTTCCTCCTCTCCGTCTCTCCTCTTCTTGACTCCTTGGCTGTCCGATGACTCCTTCTCTTCCTTCTCTTGTTTATTTCCGTCTTTGGGGAATGAAAACACAGACAGACCGTTTTAACTACTTTAAACCTCGGCGGGTGCATTTCAGGGAATTAATCCTAAAGAGAATAGATCATTAGAAGCGTGTGTGTGTGTGTGGGACTGTGTGTGTGTCCCTCTCTGTGTGTGTGTGTGTCCCTCTCTGTGTGTGTGTGTGTCCCTCTGTGTGTGTGTGTGTGTCCCTCTCTGTGTGTGTGTGACTGTGTGTCCCTCTTTCTCTGTGTGTGCCTGTGTGGGACTGTGTGTGTGTCCCTCTCTGTGTGTGTGTGTGTCCCTCTGTGTGTGTGTGTGTGTCCCTCTCTGTGTGTGTGTGTGTCCCTCTCTGCGTGTGTGTGACTGTGTGTCCCTCTTTCTCTGTGTGTATGTCCCTCTGTGTGTGTGTGTGACTGTGTGTCCCTCTTTCTCTGTGTGTATGTCCCTCTGTGTGTGTGTGTGTGTGTGTATGTCCCTCTGTGTGTGACTGTGTGTCCCTCTTTCTCTGTGTATGTCCCTCTGTGTGTGTGTGTGTGTGTATGTCCCTCTGTGTGTGTGTGTGTGTATGTCCCTCTGTGTGTGTGTGTGTGTCCCTCTGTGTGTGTGTGTGTATGTCCCTCTGTGTGTGTGTGTGACTGTGTGTCCCTCTCTCTCTGTGTGTGTGTCCCTCTGTGTGTGTGTGTGACTGTGTCCCTCTCTCTCTGTGTGTATGTCCCTCTGTGTGTGTGTGTGTATGTCACTCTCTGTGTGTGTGTGTGTGTGTGTGTGTCCCTCTCTGTGTGTGTGTGTGTGTGTGTGTGCTGAGCTGGCCTGGCCTTGAATTTGTGATTATTAGGCTGAAGATGTATCTACCTACCTCTGTCTACCTCGCTGACACAACCACTAAGCTTAATGCAAATTATTGTGTAATGACGTCACAAATATGAAAATGAGTATATAATGTAACCCCCCCCACCACCACAAACTGCTTTCCAATCTGTGGGAAACACAGGTGTGTGTGTGTGTGTGTGTGTGTGTGTGTGTGTGTGTGTGTGTGAGAGAGTTACCTGTAGTGCTGACAGCAGGACTCGCAGGTGTCCTGTCCTTTTGCTGCTCTGCATCCACCTGACAAAAAACAAAAACAACAGGAAACCCATCAGGGACATGGACCAGGATTCCCCAGTCCTACTCCCCAGTGGGTCTAAAGGGTTGGGTTGTTGGGGGGGGCTGTTGCTCCTTTTCCAAGGTGAAAACCCACTGCAGTGGACAAAGGAGGGGCAATTATAACCTACGGAGCACGTGCAGACGCGTAGCCCGAGCTTACCCCGATTTAGCTGTTTAACTGGGGATGGAGAACTCTGATGTTAGATAACGGGATATAAATAAATAATAAAGTAATAATTTATCATATCCTGCAAGATGAAGCAGATGTTGACTAAGTGTCCTTTTGGGGACGTTTGACATTTGAAAATTGGGGGAAAAAAATAGAAGTATGAGAAGAAAAAAGGTTATAAATTGCAATATTTCACAGAATATTGCAATATGTTTAAAATCGCAGCAATATCGTAAGAATCGTGATGACATCGTATCGGGAGGCGTCTGTTGATTTTCCGCCTAATACAGTATTATCACTGAAAATATCGCCATACTATGCTGCATCGACCCCCCACAATCCCACAATTGTATTCATAAAAAAACATGTCATGGGTTTAGAAAAGCCGACAGGTCTTAATGCCGCGGTCTATTATTTATCCGAGTCGGAGTTCAGACTAGAAAGTCAGACGTCGCCTAGCAACACGCCCCCTTTCCTCGGATTTCCGAGCTCAGAACTCGGACGCGGGGCAAGAACTTCCGATATAAGATAAGATTCAACTTTATTGTCATTACACATGTACAGGTACAATGCAACAAAATACAGTTTAGAGAGTCTCCGAGCCGCAGCTATTTAAAGCGCCGCCACTCGGGGTTCAGTGTCTTGCCCGAGGACACTTCGACATGGGACCGCAGGGCCAGGGATTGAACCACCAACCTTCCGATTGGCAGGCAACCGCTCTACCACTGATCCGAGTGGGATCGTTGAGGATAACTCTCTCTCCGCACATCCCCCCCCCCGCTCTTACCTCCTCCTGATTCTCGGCTGAGGCCGCGTCGCCCCCCCGGGCCCCTGAGGCCGACCTCCTGCTCCGTCGGTTCGCAGAAGCCTCGGAAACAACGTCCGAAGCCAGAGCCGGTTCGGACGTCAGTTTGGAGTCGGGCGCTTTCTCCGGAGCCAACCTCAACGAAGCTCTCGTGGGAGTTTTAGCCGCAGCAGGAGAAGCGGCCGTGTCCTTACGTCTAACTCTGCCGGCGGCGGGTTTACCGTCCGGCTCTGCCGGGAGCCAAGTCCCAGGAGGGGATTCTGATGAAGTCTGCTTAGCAGGTGTAGCTTTAGGCGGTTTGGCAGGTTTCGTTTTACCGGCAGTTTGTGGCGGCATCTGAGGACCCAAAAGAACAGAGAAAGTTGATCAGAAGTTAAAAGGTCCTATGACATGCCTTAGTGGTCCCTAATCCTGTATCTGAAGTCTCTTTATATAGACCTTAGTGGTCCCTAATCCTGTATCTGAAGTCTCTTTATATAGACCTTAGTGGTCCCCTAATACTGTATCTGAAGTCTCTTTTATATAGACCTTAGTGGTCCCTAATCCTGTATCTGAAGTCTCTTTATATAGACCTTAGTGGTCCCTAATCCTGTATCTGAAGTCTCTTTATATAGACCTTAGTGGTCCCCTAATACTGTATCTGAAGTCTCTTTTATATAGACCTTAGTGGTCCCTAATACTGTATCTGAAGTCTCTTTATATAGACCTTAGTGGTCCCTAATCCTGTATCTGAAGTCTCTTTTATATAGACCTTAGTGGTCCCTAATACTGTATCTGAAGTCTCTTTATATAGACCTTAGTGGTCCCTAATACTGTATCTGAAGTCTCTTTATATAGACCTTAGTGGTCCCCTAATACTGTATCTGAAGTCTCTTTTATATAGACCTTAGTGGTCCCTAATACTGTATCTGAAGTCTCTTTATATAGACCTTAGTGGTCCCTAATCCTGTATCTGAAGTCTCTTTTATATAGACCTTAGTGGTCCCTAATACTGTATCTGAAGTCTCTTTATATAGACCTTAGTGGTCCCTAATACTGTATCTGAAGTCTCTTTATATAGACCTTAGTGGTCCCTAATCCTGTATCTGAAATCTCTTTTATATAGACCTTAGTGGTCCCTAATACTGTATCTGAAGTCTCTTTTATATAGACCTTAGTGGTCCCTAATACTGTATCTGAAGTCTCTTTTATATAGACCTTAGTGGTCCCTAATACTGTATCTGAAGTCTCTTTTATATAGACCTTAGTGGTCCCTAATACTGTATCTGAAGTCTCTTTATATAGACCTTAGTGGTCCCTAATCCTGTATCTGAAATCTCTTTTATATAGACCTTAGTGGTCCCTAATACTGTATCTGAAGTCTCTTTTATATAGACCTTAGTGGTCCCTAATACTGTATCTGAAGTCTCTTTTATATAGACCTTAGTGGTCCCTAATACTGTATCTGAAGTCTCTTTATATAGACCTTAGTGGTCCCTAATACTGTATCTGAAGTCTCTTTATATAGACCTTAGTGGTCCCTAATCCTGTATCTGAAGTCTCTTTTATATAGACCTTAGTGGTCCCCTAATACTGTATCTGAAGTCTCTTTATATAGACCTTAGTGGTCCCTAATCCTGTATCTGAAATCTCTTTTATATAGACCTTAGTGGTCCCTAATACTGTATCTGAAGTCTCTTTATATAGACCTTAGTGGTCCCCTAATACTGTATCTGAAGTCTCTTTTATATAGACCTTAGTGGTCCCTAATACTGTATCTGAAGTCTCTTTATATAGACCTTAATGGTCCCCTAATACTGTATCAGAAGTCTCTTTTATATAGACCTTAGTGGTCCCTAATACTGTATCTGAAGTCTCTTTATATAGACCTTAGTGGTCCCCTAATACTGTATCTGAAGTCTTTTATATAGACCTTAGTGGTCCCCTAATACTGTATCTGAAGTCTCTTTATATAGACCTTAGTGGTCCCTAATACTGTATCTGAAGTCTCTTTATATAGACCTTAGTGGTCCCTAATACTGTATCTGAAGTCTCTTTTATATAGACCTTAGTGGTCCCTAATACTGTATCTGAAGTCTCTTTATATAGACCTTAGTGGTCCCCTAATACTGTATCTGAAGTCTTTTATATAGACCTTAGTGGTCCCCTAATACTGTATCTGAAGTCTCTTTATATAGACCTTAGTGGTCCCTAATACTGTATCTGAAGTCTCTTTTATATAGACCTTAGTGGTCCCTAATACTGTATCTGAAGTCTCTTTTATATAGACCTTAGTGGTCCCCTATTACTGTATCTGAAGTCTCTTTTATATAGACCTTAGTGGTCCCTAGTACTGTATCTGAAGTGTAGTCTTCTTTGACACTGAATGTAAAAATAGACGGAGGAAGTGAAAGTGTGGAGAGAAAGAAGAAATATGAAATATTAGAAGGAGACGCTGACTTTGACTTTGCTCCCGACCCCCGGCGTGTTCTGGATCTCCCACATTCCCTCCGTGAAGCCTTTGATGCGGACGCCGCTGCCGTACTTCAGCTTGTTGCCGACGTACGGGACGACGTTGTCGGGAGGGAGGTGACCTCTGAGGACAAAAGGGACAAACATTTAACCACGGCTGAATCGGCACCGCCGTTAGTCGTGTCTCCGGCCGGCGGGTCGCGTGTACGTACATCTGGTGGGTCCCGAAGAAGAAGACCGAGACTCGCTTCTTGTGTCCGTCGAGCGGCTTGCAGACCTGAACGCACATCAACTGTGTCAGAAATACACAACTGGCTCCGGGTACAACAGTTTGCATTGTGTGTGTGTGTGTCTGTATGTGTGTGTGTGTGTGTGTGTCTGTATGTGCGCGTGTCTGTTTGAGAGTGTCTGAGTCTCTGTGCACGTGTCTATTTGTGCATGTGTGTGTGACTGTGTGCGCGTCTATTTTTATGTGTGCGTGTCTGTAAGTGTGTATTTGTGCATGTGTGTGTGTAACGGTGTGTGCGACAGTGCGCACGTCTATTTGTATGTGTGTGTGTCTATTCGTGTGTGCGTCTGTGCACATGTCTACTTGTGTGTCAGCACAGAAATACACAACTGTCTCCAGGTACAACAGTTTGCATTGTGTGTGTGTGTCTGTTTGTGTGTGTGTATGTGTCTGTATGTCTGTATGTGCGTGTGTGTGAATGTGTGCGCGTGCCTGAGTGTGTGTGTGTCTGTTTGAGAGTGTCTGAGTCTCTGTGCGCGTGTCTATTTGTGCATGTGTGTGTGACAGTGTGTGCGTCTAATGGTATGTGTGCGTGCCTGTAAGTGTGTATTTGTGCATGTGTGTGTGTAACGGTGTGTGCGACAGTTTGCACGTCTATTTGTATGTGTCTATTTGTGTGTGGGGGGTCTATTTGTGTGTGCGCTGTGCACATGTCTATTTGTGTGTGTGTGTGTGTGTGTGTGTAACTGTGTGTGCGACAGTCTGCACGTCTATTTGTATGTGTGTGTGTGTCTATTTGTGTGTGCGTCTGTGCACATGTCAATTTGTGTATGCGTGTGCGCGTCTATTTGTATGTGTGTGTGCCTCTTTGCGCGGCTATTTGTGCATGTGTGTGTGATTATGTGCGCATCTATGTCTCTGTATGTGTTTTTGTGCATGTGTCAGTTTGTGTCTTTGTGTGCGTACCTGTGTGTGTGTGTGTGTACGAGTCTGTTTGTGTGTGTGTGCGTCTGTGTGTGTGAGAGTGTGTGTTCTTACCCTGGCAGGCCAGTGAGGGAAGCCCTTCATCTTGGCAAACACCAGGTCTCCTGGTGTGAACTGGTCTGCACTTTTCCCCGGCATCCCGCTGCTTCGGATCTCTATCGCAGAGAAAAAGACCTAAAAGAAAAACAAGAGACGTCAACGCTGGACACAAACACACACACACACACACACACACACACACACACACACACACACACACACACACACACACACACACACACACACACACACACACACACACACACACACACACACACAGCACAAACACACACACACCATTTCAATTGTATTGCTGCAACATGGGATCGTCAAGCAGACAAACTGACCAACACACACATATAATCTATAATAACAGATCCATGCTTGGCGCCTGAGTATCGATACAGTACTGAAAATATCGCGATACTACGCTGTATGTTGAACGGTTGTTGTTGTTTTTTTTGCAGTCACGCAACTGGTTTAAAAACTAATTAAAAAAAACGTAAAAGACATTTTAACAATATCAATTAAAAGGCGGCGGTGACAGTACAGCCTTTAAGTTAAGGGGACCAGATTTCTCAGACTAAATCCGGGGACATTTTCAGCTCAGAAGCGTAAATACCTCCAAAACACGTCATGTTTTTAATGTTTGTAAAACTTAAAACGGGGACACTAGACCTAGAGCTGAGTATCGGATACAATATAAACTATTGAGGAAAGATTTTCCTTTGACATTGATGCAGTATGAAACGAGATCGCTGCAGTCGGCAGCAGAGAAACAAGCTACAATGGAAGTTAATGGGAGAATTGTCCAGCTTGTTTTTACGTTCATAAAGTGCTCGTTTTGCTGCTGACAGACTCAGATTAATATTCTAAGTGTCTGATATTATGGAAAGGATTTCTAAGGAGGACGACCTTTCTGTTAAAGATTAAGATCATTTTATAAAACATAAAAGTCCACCAGACTCCATGTAAATAATCAGTGATTTTAGCGTGTATAGAGCAGCATATCTCCACCAGACTCCATGTAAATAATCAGTGATTTTAGCGTGTATAGAGCAGCATATCTCCACCAGACTCCATGTAAATAATCACTACTTTTAGCGTGTATAGAGCAGCATATCGCCACCAGACTCCATGTAAATAATCACTACTTTTAGCGTGTATTGAGCAGCATATCTCCACCAGACTCCATGTAAATAATCACTACTTTTAGCGTGTATAGAGCAGCATATCTCCACCAGACACCATGTAAATAATCACTACTTTTAGCGTGTATAGAGCAGCATATCTCCACCAGACTCCATGTAAATAATCACTACTTTTAGCGTGTATAGAGCAGCATATCGCCACCAGACTCCATGTAAATAATCACTACTTTTAGCGTGTATTGAGCAGCATATCTCCACCAGACTCCATGTAAATAATCACTACTTTTAGCGTGTATAGAGCAGCATATCGCCACCAGACTCCATGTAAATAATCACTACTTTTAGCGTGTATAGAGCAGCATATCTCCACCAGACTCCATGTAAATAATCTCTACTTTTAGCGTGTATAGAGCAGCATATCTCCACCAGACTGCATGTAAATAATCACTACTTTTAGCGTGTATAGAGCAGCATATCTCCACCAGACTCCATGTAAATAATCACTACTTTTAGCGTGTATAGAGCAGCATATCTCCACCAGACTGCATGTAAATAATCACTACTTTTAGTGTGTATAGAGCAGCATATCTCCACCAGACTCCATGTAAATAATCACTACTTTTAGTGTGTATAGAGCAGCATATCTCCACCAGACTCCATGTAAATAATCACTACTTTTAGCGTGTATAGAGCAGCATATCTCCACCAGACTGCATGTAAATAATCACTACTTTTAGTGTGTATAGAGCAGCATATCTCCACCAGACTCCATGTAAATAATCACAAGTTGACAGGCCCGATACTGGAATGAAAGAATTCTTTCATTCCAGTATCGGGCCTGTCAGTCACGGACAGATCCAGCCGGGGACAGGTCACCTAAACCGGGGACTGTCCCCGGAAACCGGGGGGACGTCTGGTCACCCTAGCTTAAGTTAATTACTAGTGGATTTGCGTGTCTAACGGGAGCTCGTTAACAGTCCGAAGCGACGTGTCAACCGTTACTTTTTAACCGTTTTCTAACCGTCGTTAACGGTTGCTTCTCGTGCTTTTTTAACCGTTTCTAGCCGTCGTTAACGTTTTCAAACCGTCGTTAACGTTTTCAAACCGTCGTTAACGGTTGCTTCTCGTGCTTTTTTAACCGTTTCTAGCCGTCGTTAACGTTTTCAAACCGTCGTTAACGTTTTCAAACCGTCGTTAACGGTTGCTTCTCGTGCTTTTTTAACCGTTTCTAGCCGTCGTTAACGTTTTCAAACCGTCGTTAACGTTTTCAAACCGTCGTTAACGGTTGCTTCTCGTGCTGACGTGACCGCGCACAGTAGCGTTATTTCAAAATAACCGAAATTAAAGCCGTAAAACGGATAGTTATCTTCAGTTTCCACCCTTTAAAACGCTCCCACTCTAACTCATTGTTTACCAATACGGGGAAGCTAAGCTAAGTTAGCATTGAAGCTAATCTCAGCTAGCTTCTTCTTCTTTAC
>JAQOOF010001027.1:0-12909 GCA_029931835.1 Etheostoma nigrum | reverse complement strand
GCAGCGATAAAATTGAAGTGATATGAACAAACAGAAAAAAACAAACTGTTTCTTTTTAAATGAAACAGATGTTGACAAAGTTTCCTATTGGGAACGTCATTTGAAATTGGGAAAAATTAGAAGTTGGAAAAAAGGTTATAAATTGCAATATATCACATATGTTTAAAATCGCAATAATATTTTATTGTAAGTATTGTGATGATATTGTATCGAGAGGTGCCTAGTGTCCCCCCCCCACAGCAAAGGGAGAATCTTCTGATGAGATTAGTTTTGTTAGGGCGTTCACAAACATTGTGTTGCCATTAGGAGTGCACATATACATTCAGTAGTGTTGAACAGTGTTACGATGTATCAAGAGCTTAAAGCAGGTCATACTATTGTAATGAGTGGATGCTTCAGTGCATGCATACATCACACCAAATGTTATAAATAAGCTGTTTTGTTGGTATGCATGCTGTGACGCAGAGCTGTATCACAGATGTGCGTATAGCGGTGTGTCATTGACTCCTATTGAAATGACTTACTTCCTGTAGCTTTGTCCTTGCGTTCTGAATGCATGCTGGAACATGAATCTCTTTTACAGCAACTCATTCACTCTTTTTTTTTTCCCTTCTCTCTCTGACATGACAGCTAGTAAATGGGCCAGGTTCCCCACGCTGCAGGTTTCAAATAACATCTTAAGTGGTTACAATGGAACAGGGAGTAGCTGAGGTGTGGATAGGTACATATAAATGGCATTTATGAGACAACTTAACAACCTTCTACTATCAGCTGTACTAAACTCCCCATCCACCTCCTGGCATGCAGTGGTGTACAGGGGAGCAGCTAGACTGGAGATAGCTATTAGTGCCCAGTGTGGAGCCCTGTTGTGTTCCGGGCGCAGGTAATGGCCCACTTTGAGGCATGGTGGGAGCTTGTCAGGGGGGTCTAATGAAGACAAAGGGAGGGTTTGTGGAGTAGAGAGGCATGTCTAAGAAGGGGCTAATGCTTACTTAATGGAAACCTCTTCTGCCTTTGACAGATCGTAGGGTTGGAGATGGCGCTTACACAATGGGTGTTTCGCTAGTGGCTCCATATGTGCACAATTGATGTACAGTATGCTGCAGGTGTAACGTGCAGAATGCTTTTACGATTATGCTACAATTGTGATTACAGCACAAGGCCATGCACAACTTCCCATTGTTGCTGGTTTGCAGAATCCATGCATTACTTGACATTTCAACCACAATGTGCAAAAAGACAGCATGTTAATACCAGAGGTTTCATTATTACAATTGGATAAATCACTATACAACAAATATAACATGTAGCAAGAGGACATTAAAACTGGCCCTCTACGCTCTGTGTGGCCATGGATTTCTCTGGTTACACACCGACTTTTATAAATTGCGAAGAAATAGATTCAGCTAAAGATTGATATCAAGGGACGTGCAAAAGGAAGATCAATGGCTCTGGCTCTTGCTCTACTCACACAGCTCATTGTAACGTAGCAGAGACGTAGCAGTTACTCTATAGTCTAGTGTAATCTCTAGGCATTCAAAAGTGCTCCTAAAGATCTCAGAGATGTTGATCTTTAAGCTACAGATGGTGCTATATTACTGTAAACACACGTCGTGTCTGACCAAAAGGAATATCTGAGAGGAAAAAATGCAAATGTGATGTTCTACAGTATAAACATAAAACATGTAAAGAATCTATAATTTAATGCTGCATTCACTAATATGCCTACAGCAACAATTAATCTAAAATGTGTCAAACTCACAGAGAATGATCAGCATCAGCATTATCACCTCCTCCATGTCCAAAGGTGAAATAACTTGTACCAGCTGGGAATCAGCTGCGTTGTATGTTGTCTGGGTTTCCACCAGACTATGGGAAAAGGGGAAGCGTTCCGGCTCCGACTCTAATGCAGGAGATTGACGTTCACTTCCTTTTAAACACCTGCAATTAATGTGACAACAGTTACCACCATCGTTCACTTATCTCAATTACACGGTAGTTGCCATGCACAGATGTTGCAGAAACTAATAATTCTAACAACATTCCCATTTAAATTAGTCCCAGGTTTAGCAGAATTGTCCAAGTGAGAATATACACTACCGGTCAAAAGTTTGGGGTCACTTCTACATTTCCATACCACTCCATTATAGACAGAATACCTGCTAATTTGGGTGGGGGGGCTGATCTTTAATGCAATATCTACATTGCCCATTACCAGCAACCATTCATCCAATGTTCCAAAGGCACATTCTGTGTACTAATCTATCATTTAAAAATAAAAAAACTAGAAAAACATTGGAGAACCATTTTACTATTATGTAAGCACATAATGTAATCTGATTACTGCCCTGGTTAAAAAAACAATGCAACTGATCTCAGCTGGCATTCTGTCTACAATGTAATGGGAATACTACAGTGCAATGGGAATTTCTATGGGACCCCAAACTTTTGACCGGTAGTGTATGTCTTTATTATTTGGGTGGATGTAGCTCAGATGGTAGAGCGCTCACCTACCAATGGGACATTTGGTGGTTGGATCCCTGGTCCTGCAGTCCCCTGTCAACGTGTCTTTGGGTCAGGGTTAGGGTTAACACTGACTTCCGAATTGGTCCCAATGCTGCGCCATTGGTGTGTTAATGCGTGAAAATGTTCTTTTTAAATATGTGTTGGCCATTTTAGGCCTTTATTGTGACAGCACAGCTGAAGACATCAAAGGGGAGAGAAAGGGGGAATGACATACAGCAAAGGTCCGCAGGTTGGAGTCCAACCAGGGCCCGCTGGGGCAAGGAATAAACCACTATATATGGGCACCCACTCTACCAACTGAGCTATCCGGGCACCCAATGAGTGAGAATCTTCTGATGAGCAGGTGGCACCTTGAATGGAAGTCACAGCCACCACTGAAAGAATGTGTGTGAATGGTAACTACACTATGTAAAAAGCGCTTTGAGTTGTCATTAGACTAGAACTAGAAAGACTAGAAAAGCACTATATAAATACCGTCCATTTGCATTTACTAACCCTTTAAGGAAAAAAAAGTAAGAAGTGTGTCCGTCAGTTATTGCATTGTTATTCTCTGCTGTGGGAAAACTAGTGATTGGCAGACTGGGATGGGAAGAGGCATTGTTATTAATAGCACAGCATTGATTTTTGACTGCCATGCCACACATCATTCAGATGGGACATTCAGAAAAATAGCTCTGCTCACAGGCTGACTCACACCCACACACACACACCACACACACACACACACACACACAGTCTTGTCTCACTATCTTTATGGGGACAAGTCATTGACATAATGCATTCCCTAGCCCCTTACCCTAACCTTAACCATCAAACCTAAATGCCTAACCTTAACCCTTACCCTAACCATAACCATAACCTAATTCTAACCCTGATCCTAAAACCAAGTCTTAACCCTCAAACAGCCCTTTAACGTTATGGGGACCAGCATTTTGTCCCCACAAAGCTGTCAGGACCCCATAATTATACTGTATTTCCAAATTTTGGTCCCCACAAATGTAGTTAAACATGGTACACACACACACACACACACACACACACACACACACACACGGCAGGATAAAAACTACTGCTGCACCTATATCCAATCTGTCCTGTAGGCCCACAGAGCAGTGCAATGATGGAGGACTGGCTGTAAAAGACTTCAGACCATTAGCTTCATTGATACCTGCCAAAGGGGTAGGAAAGAAGGCCGGAGTGGGGGGGGGGGTACAAACAGAGTGTCACAACAACATTATAAAGATATTACTGCCAGGAAGCATGAGAACCTGTGAGCTCTGTAAGGTGACATTGTGGCATCACTCAACCCCCCCCCCCCTCCTTCACACACACACACAGACACACACAACCCTGCACAGGAACATAACAGTAACAAATTACATTTACCCTTGTTACTGGAATAAAGTCTTTTGTTTGTCTCTTTTTTATACTTATATTTGGACTTTTTAAAAGTTTTACTACAAATTTTACCCGCCGGACTCAGCGCCAGGAAGTATCACGTGATATCAGGGCTCGCGGTGTAACAAATTGCTTCACAGCACTGCACACACACGCCCATGCAGGAACCGGCTAACAAGGTAGCGATGGAGTTTTTCCCACTATCGTCATGGCTGAGCCGGCAAAAAAGAAGCAGAAAGCTCGGAAAGCATCGGCGGAGGAACAGAGAAACAGCAGACTGGCTGAGGGAGGGGTCGAACACAAGTAAACATAGGGCTGCCAAATATCTATTCTGAAGCTTTGGGGGGCTCTATAGAGAAACCTGCAAGCAAAAAGCTAGAAAACAGCTAAGAAATGGCCAAGACTTCATAGCACCCCTTTAAAGTATTTCTCAAAGGAATTGTACTTTTTTGGATCTCCATTGGACCTAAGTTTGGAAATAAATTTGAAGTAAATGTATAGAGACAAATCATTTTTCATCCTGTTTGAATCAAGCCACAAATAACCTGTACAATGTTCACAATGTTCGTTAATTTAAAACATAATAAGGCAAAATGTAATGGGTTCTTCCCTGGCCCGTGCTACACCCTTCCACCAAATTGGGCCTGTAATGTTTCCATTATCCTGCTGACAGACAAACAAACTGAACCTTGGCCAAAGTAACCATGCTGCCACCTCATTTAGTATCTCCCTGTGGTCATTTTGCATCACTTTTGTGGCTGCTTTGGGTCTCTTTGTAGTCAGTGTGTGTCTCTTTTTGGGCTTTTCTGAATTTCTTGGCAGTTGCTTAATTGTCTCTTTGCTGTCGTTTTGTTTCTCTTTATTTTGAGTGTCTTTGTTTAAGCCTGTTTAGTAAGTCCTTCTGTGACTAACCTCCCCCCCCCACACACACACACACTGACACATTGTTTACAGCCTTCACCTAAGGAAATAAGCACTGCCAATGATGGCAAAATGGCAGGCATAACTACGCCTGTGTTACGGTAGCATTAAAACTGAGCACACAGTGTCTACCTATTGCATTAAATCCTATCAGAGAGAAGTTCACCTGTCATCCTCTTCTCCCGCACTACACATGGCAGTGTTCGGTAGATCATTGGACATTGCTCAGTGTGAGTATCATGTGAGGGGGAGAAGGGCAAAAAAGGGCATTTTATTTCATTATATCAGGCATTGTTGCCAGAAATCTACTTGCAGCAGCACATCAGAGACAGGGAGAGGGGAGCTATCGGCTCGAGCTACAACCCCAGAGGATGTGGATTCACTCTCAAAGAAATTGTGGCAAAAAATGTATTTTGGGGTGGATCTGTCACTGTAACAATTCGTTAGCAGAACACAAGACAGTAAATGTGCTGGAAGAGTCTCATTGCTCATGCTTTTCTCCCTGACAGGGGAGGAGGGAGGCGGGCTCAGAGCTCCCTGGCGTGCTGCCACACTGCCCCCGTGTGGTGGGAGATTGAAACTATAATGCTGCATGCTGCGGCTCTGTTCCTTCATCATTTGCTGCGGTGGTGTTGGCTGTGGCAGGGTGTGGTTTAGCTTCACATGATACTAACCAAATGGACTTAGCCACAGACCGACTTTGGAAATGGCCTCACCATTCATGCCAAATATGCTGTATATGCAAACTTGAGAGCTCAGTTTACAGATATGAAGCATTAATGATAAAAATACAGATATAATTTATTCCAGTGTGGGTCAATGAGAACAAAACAATGAGAACATTTTTAAAGGTCATAGCAGACTCACAGCAACCTGTTTCAAACTCACTGGTTCTGCGGGATTTTCCAAATCTGAAATCTGCCAAATTCTGCTTTAAAGGAGAAGTCCACCAATCTTTACGCCAAGACCCTGATACACCAACCCCAATAATCGGCTTTCGGACAGTCTGGCGATGTCGCTGACTCAAGTCTGTTCGGTGTGGTCCGTGCCGTCATCCGTCGGAGGGGCCGGCAGCGTTTATTTTGGCCGACATGCTTGGTCAGAAGGCGGGCACTGCCGGCAGTTGGACTTAAATGACCAATCTGATTGGTGGAGAGCTAACCCGTAAATGACAAGCGGGATGAGCGTGACTAGAGCCTCTCAAAATGTGACGAAAATTTTTTAACCTGACCTTTGTAGGTCTGAAATGACGACAGATTCAGCAGCTGCACGGCCTATTTCTCCCTAAAGTTTTTCAGAAACCCGTTTCGAGTATCTATTTTAGTCAAATATGAGCTCATATTCTGAACAAGTCGTCATGACAGTCCGGCTTTGAAAGCAGCTAGCAGCTAGCAGCTAGCAGGGCAAGACATGGTAGGCGAATTTAAACAATGTCTGAGTTAAAAACACATCTTGTTGTCACGGACCCTGTTCATGTTGCACAGACATTTAATTGCATTTTGTTTCTGTTAAGAGGCACAAAGGTTCTAAAACTTGCCTCGACATCTGCCTTTTTAGTTAACTAGGAGCTCTGGACGTAGCTGCAGCTTCTCCAGTTTGCTAGCATTGATTCGGGTCGGGGGGGTTTCTATCGACTGTACTCGCATATTTAGATTCAGATCAAGATTAACGTAAAAATTGTCCCGAGTCCTCCTTTAAGTGTTGTTAAGTGTAATTACAGTTTGAAAACCGATTCCCTTCTTTTTGGTTTGGCGCAGATCTAGGCGGACCAAAATGTATTGTGAACCTAAATTGATATGCGGACCTCATCAAACTGTGTGAGGGGCCGGATTTTGGCCCTCAGGCCTTGACTTTGACACATGTTCCAGACCAGCGGGTCTCAACCTGGTGGTTGGGACCCCCAAGGGGGTTGCAAGATCATCAAAATAAAATAACATATTCTAGATTGATGAATGGTTTTAACTTGTGTGGGTTTGGTACATTTGATATGTTATATTCACAGACAGACAGACATATGACTCTGTATGGTTATATGCAGACAGACTTAAGCCTGGGTCTTTTAAAACAATTGCAGGTGTGTGAAAATGGAATGGAATCCTTGAGTGGATTCGGGGATAATAGTTCAACAGCTTTCTGTTTTGGGGAAAAATGGAAGTGACAGAGTTGTGTGTGTGGCATTAGAGTGGCTGTGTGCCTAAATAAGGGCATGTAAGGCCGCTTGAGCAATATCTGTGGTCGAGGCTTTTTCAGGATTCAAGGTCTAAGCTAATAGATGGTGTCGTCAGGCGCGATTCCAGGATTTTTGTGGGATGGCACAGGTGGGGGAACCAATAATAAGTCGGGGGGGAGCAGACATTACAAAAATGTCTGCTACGGAGCCATAACGGTAGCTAAGTTTCTTTAGAAATAAACAACGGACAAATAGAGTCTTTAAACGCTTCAGATGTAAAGTTATTCACTGTCAAAGTGACGTCAAAATGAATGGCAGTCACCGGGGGGGGGGGCTAATCATATTTCAGGAGTTAGGGTGAGGCGGTGCCCCCCTTCTAGCCCCACCCCTTGGTGTCGTAAACTGTACAGATTGTAAAGCCCCTTAAGCCAAATTTATGTTTTGTGATATTGGGCTGTATACAATTGAGTTGACATGCCATTCTTTAACATTATGATTCATGAGGGGGCTTTTGCCTTTGTCAGAGTCAGAGGCAATGGACTGTGGCAGTATGGGCTCATCATAACCTCAATCCTCAAACAATGCATGTTATATTACAGTAATGATTCTCCGCCATGTAATAATCCCCTCTGGGAGGGCGGAGGCTGCAGAGATCTACAGGCTCCATAAAAGTGCATCCAGCTAAAAATGACACTTTTTCATCTCTGTCAGTGAACTTTGGAAGCTGTGCACCCTGAGGAGCGGAGTGATAGATAAGGCTGGCAGGTGTGGAGATGTGTGTTTAGGTGCTGGCAGGTGTGTGCAGCCTCATCCACACACCCGTCTTCAGGTTGCAGGGGGGATTTAGTGAACCAATGGCTGCCTGCCACCAGAAACCTTCAATATGACACCTGACATCCCTCATTTGCCTCTGTGTATGAGCATTTTAAGGCAATAAACCAACCTTTTTTGCTACAGAGACATTTTTGTCAACACCATTTTACAGCCAAAGCAATTCAGCAAAACAGCTTCATAAGCTGTGAGAGCTTCCTCTGAAAGCACAAATAATGACTCCGGATTACAATCCATTACAGCACAACAACTTCTTGCTTCCCATTTTCTGGCAGCAATGTGCCCTGCCCTGTGTATTACTGTAAGCACGCAAAAAAGAAAGAGAACATCAGAAAATGTTGGGGCGATGCCAATTATGCCACATCCTCAGCGTGCCACGCCTGCACACCCCGGAGGGACATGTAGTAAGACAGGAAAGGCAGACACACACACACACACACTAACAAGCTTTCTGGAGTGGTGATAACAGCACTTAACCATAAAGAGTTTCATCCGCCACAGTGAGAGAGAGAGTATAATGACGGTTTAATCCTACCTTTAAGCCGTGGTATAAATAGGACTGAGAACAGAACGCAGGAGATAAGGCCATGGGATAAACTCTTCACTTGTCTTCTGAGAGCACCCACTGCTGGAGGTGCAGGAGGTGAGGATAGGAGAAGAGCTAGAGGAAGACAAGAAAGAGGAGTGGAGAGGAGAGGACACAAGAGGAGCTAGAGAAAGAAAAGAAAGAGGAGAGAAAAGGACAGGTGAAAGATTATGGGATTTTTTGGCAAATACAGTATAATGAGTAAATGTCTTTTATAATACCCTGAGAATGGGTGGTAGACAAAAGTTTTAGTGTGTGTGTGTGTGGGTGTGTATGTGCGTGTGTGCGTGGGATGCAGTACTATTTCATGCATATAGAACTCAAGTGAAATATTCCAATATAAAGTGGTGTCAAAGGCTTTTTGGAACTTCCGCCCCTCCACTAACCAGAGTTAATCCCAGGCATGGCAGCAGCCACAGATCCACCCAGTGTGGAAGTCTCACTCACTGCTGCTGACTCAGCATTCATTAAAGCCAATGGCAGCCAGCCAAGCAAGCAAGCAAAGGGTGAAAACTTAATGTTTCAAAGCAGATTCAATCTCAGAAGGAGATTTGGACCGGGCCAACATACCTAATATTTTCATACGGCTTAAGAAAAACTCCATTAAGCTACATTGCGTGAAGTGAGTGAGGGGGAGATACTTGTGTGTTAGTTTTAAAGTGCTTGGCTTCATTATCACAGGCTATATAAAGGTTATTTCCAGTAATGCCCATGCAATGCACAGTGACTTTATGACTAACATGTACAGTAGATCATACCATACAAGCCATGAGCTGCAGCTTAAAGTCCTCTTAAAGCTGCCTTTAATAGACTGTAAGCCGGCAGAGTGTTGTTAAAGTGCATGTGTTTATGTCCTTTTTTCATGTGTGTGCATCATGATAGAAATAGTGGGTAGGTTGTTTTTTTTTCATGAAAGTTCACAGTGGCAAGTCCTAACTTTTCTTGACAGGTATGGCCCAAGTGGGGGACTGAGTTCTGCAGGAGGGGCATGAGAAAAACCTGCTCTGGTTTATTGGCATTTCTTTAAACTGATCACAATCATCTTGGGTGGACCTAAGCGGTGCCTCTGCTAGATAGCCTTAGTAAGGAACCTTTGAACTTGTTGTTTTAGTGGTGCAACAGAAAACTCCAATTGTACAGATAGTCTAGCTAGCTGTCTGGATTTACCCTGCAGAGATCTGAGGACCAGGTAACCATAGTCCTCAGATTGGACAGATAGTCTAGCTAGCTGTCTGGATTCGCCCTGCAGAGATCTGAGGACCAGGTAACCATAGTCCTCAGATTGGACAGATAGTCTAGCTAGCTGTCTGGATTTACCCTGCAGAGACCTGAGGACCAGGTAACCATAGTCCTCAGATTGGACAGATAGTCTAGCTAGCTGTCTGGATTTACCCTGCAGAGATCTGAGGACCAGGTAACCATAGTCCTCAGATTGGACAGATAGTCTAGCTAGCTGTCTGGATTTACCCTGCAGAGATCTGAGGACCAGGTAACCATAGTCCTCAGATTGGACAGATAGTCTAGCTAGCTGTCTGGATTCACCCTGCAGAGATCTGAGGACCAGGTAACCATAGTCTTTAGAAATCCTAATGTGCAAATCCTAAGGTTAATGTGAATGATAGGTACAGTAATCTTAAAGCAAGCTGCAATTTCAAGCTGTTATTGGACACGCCCAGTTCCGTCCACTAAAACTTCTGTTTTTGCCACTGACATGCTCATATTATTATTCTGGCAACATCATTGAAATGATCCCGACGGATGTTTAACTTTTTGTCAAAGAGTAAGATCTTTTTTGTTTAACATGAAACTTGGACTTCACATGAGTTTTTCCATTATCAGCTCACAGAGTCATATGTCTAAGAACACAGACACAAGGAAACAGATCTAATTAAGGAAGCAATTAATTCCAATAAGCCTCCAAAGCCTACATTTTTAAATGCCTTAATTGGGATTAGCCTATCTAGCGGCACATTTGTCTGCAAGTGGTTTAAAATTGCGGGACAAAGAACATGAAGGCCTGGTTGCCCATTTACAATCTATACAGTATATGGTGCAAACCTTTGGGATGGTCATTTGAGCGCAAACAAAAGTGCATCTACCAACCCCCTGAACCAATTCCGCTCAAATAAAAGCATGACTTCCTGCTTTACACTCACACTGCAGTTCTAAATCCACAATTCTTTTAAAACACTCCACACAATTCTCTTCATGTGACCCGATCTTCATAAATAAAACCTCTTGTGTTCACATGGAACAGACTGCTATTCAAAATGCTGAATTCAGATGTTCTCCTATCCAGTGGTGTAGTCTAATGTATTGTAGTGGGTATACTGTACTATATATTGGCCAGAATCTGCATTTAGGGGAGGGGGACCACATCATAGTTGGGGGTCAGGGTGTCCTCCCCCGGGGAAGTTGCATGCATCAATGACTTAATTTCCTGTATTCGGATACACTTTTATGCATCAATTTACAGGGGCAATAGGCCTACCTTTTTAGCCTATGTGAAGAAGAAAATCACAGATGACAATTCAAATATATATCAGAAATATAATGGAAATTATGTTGTTGCATGTCATTGGGCATTTTGAAGTGGGTATATGGAAATCCTGGAGCTTTCTTAGTGGGTGTACTGCGTATACCTGCGTATCACATAGACTGCACCCCTGCTCCTATCTACTCAGACTCCTCGCATGGGCAATGATCCACAATTGTTCAAGTAGCAATCAGAGCTTTAGCAATAAAAGGGCCACAGCTGAGATCTTCTGTTTTAGAGAAATGGCCAACATAGGAGAGAGGCCTTGCAAGAGGAGTGAGAGTAAAAGGAGCTGGGCGGAAGAGTAAAGACAAAGAGTCAGAAAGGGAAGGGAAAAGTAGCACTTATGAGAAATTTGCATACAATACAACAATAAATACAGAAAAAATAGGCCTCCTGTATACATATAGAACTATTTAACATAAAAAGAGGCTGTATGCATTAGTGCAGGATGTGAAAATGGTGAGGGATGTGCAAAAATTCAGGATATATAGAATGTGAAGAGGACAGGATGTAGGATTGAGAATCAATAGGCTTATTCGAGATAAACTGCACCTCGCCTGTAAAGTGGACGAGAGCAGGCGGCAGCACCAGGGGGCAGTGACAAAAATCAGCTGTCAAAGCGGACAGATTACAGCTGTTTCCCGTTTCAACAGGAAGTCACGAAACACCCACATCCTGTTAGGTCCTTTTCTGATTTAATCAAATGTTATCAGACCCATGTATCAGCTTGTACCCAGTCTCCAGTTGTTTTTATTAAGACAGAGTAGCCGTCATGATGCTCTACGTGTGATTATGTACAGAATAAGACAAATCAGACAAATAGCAGTTAAAATCCCTCCAATTGAAAATCAATAAAAGGTTTCTAAACCAATCGGCTGTTAGATCGGCTGAGAGCCAGGCGTTTCCCATCATGCCTTGGGTCCGCCGGGGTCTTGCAGTCGGTGCAAAGCAAATGCGCTGCCTGCGTCTCAGAACCCTGGCCGCCTTGATTTTGCAAGGGGCTAAGCCAACCGCCACAAAGCGTAGCTCCCATGGCGCCATTTTAATGCTACCAAGGACTCACCCGCCATTAGCATCCCATTGACTTCCATTCATTTTGGCGCCACTTTGACAGCGAATAACTTTACATCTGAAGCATTTAAAGACTTTATATGTGGTTTAAATTCTTCAGATGTAAAGTTATTCGCCTTTCGACTCATTCGACTTTATTCGTCGTTGTTTATTTCTAAAGAAACACGACAATGTATAAAAGGCTCCATTACCTTGTATCTCACGTTATGGCTCCGTAGCAGACGTTTTTGTTTAAATAGGCTAACAATTGTGTCATAACCACGCGACTTGTTGTCACATAGTCAACAAATCACCGTATTGTCAGGAGAAGCTCACAGACAGTTTGGACTTACATTACTTGTTTAGGTTTAATTACTAATTACAGATGATTGATAGACTTGTACAGATATAGGCAATAATATAATTAAAATATATACAAAAATATAAAGAGGAAAACTAAATCTTCTAAATATGCAATAATTCAGATCAATGTATATGATAGAATAGTGGCATATTGTACAAGCAAAAGGCATAAGTCTCCTGATAAGGCGTTCACACATGGGTTTTACATTGAGCAGTGTTCATTTGGTTCTTACATGTTTGTATCATCTGTTGAGTTTTGCCTTTTGTGTGTGTGTGTTTTTGGATTTCTGTGTTTTGTATGCTGTTAGAAAATGATTTTAAACAACTGACTGTAACAGGCAGCACTGCAGCATTAGGCTACAGATATTCTCGCGACACGAGAACTACTTTGGGACTTATCTCGCTGCTACAGCGCTGCGGATGCTGTTCTCTCTCTATGGCTTTGGGTGGGACTATACTGCGCTTTATTTTTGGCTTCAGTGTCTTGCCGTAGCGCCAGTCTCCGCCTCCAAGGATAAAAGGCGG
>JAQOOF010001026.1:0-12959 GCA_029931835.1 Etheostoma nigrum | reverse complement strand
AGGTTTAACACCTGTCACACTGTCAGTCACACACAGCTACACAACTATCAACGCACAACTTCCCTCCGCTCAGCTTAACTCGTCCGGGGAAGATCTTTGTTCTTCGACACCAACCTCCCCGTCTCCGCCCGCCTTTCAAAGTCCAGGCTCCAAGACAGAAGGGAGCCAGTGAATTTCAATTTGTGTTTTAAGGAGCGGATCAAGGCCGTGGATTGGAAACGGACAAGCTGCATCTAATCTAATGTTTCCAGCAGGAAAATGTCAAAAGAGCACAAAAACCTTGAAAGAAGTGGACAGAAAAACCTTCAAGAACTTAGAAAAAAAAGCTGCAAAACTATTGAAAAAGGCGACAAAAAGGTGACAAAAAGGTGACAAAAAGGTGACAAAAAGGCAACAAAAAGGCGACAAAAAGGTGACAAAAAGGTGACAAAAAACGGCACAAAGGCGACAAAAAGGCGACGAAAAGATGACAAATAGGCGACAAAAAGGCGACAAAAAGGAGACAAAAAGGCGACAAAAAGGAGACAAAAAGGTGACAAAAAGGTGACAAAAAGGCGACAAAATGGCGACGAAAAGATGACAAAAAGGCGACAAAAAGGTGACAAAAAGGTGACAAAAAGGCGACGAAAAGATGACAAAAAGGAGACAAAAAGGCGACAAAAAGGTGACAAATAGGCGACAAAAAGGCGACGAAAGGATGACAAAAAGGAGACAAAAAGGCGACAAAAAGGTGACAAAAAGGTGACAAATAGGCGACAAAAAGGCGACGAAAAGGTGACAAAAAGGAGACAAAAAGGCGACAAAAAGGCGACAAAAAGGTGACAAAAAGATGACAAAAAGCGGCACAAAGGCGACAAAAAGGCGACGAAAAGATGACAAAAAGGCGACAAAAAGGCGACAAAAAGGCGACGAAAAGATGACAAAAAGGCGACAAAAAGGCGACAAAAAGGTGACAAAAAGATGACAAAAAGGCGACAAAAAGGCGACAAAAAGGCGACGAAAAGATGACAAAAAGGCGACAAAAAGGTGACAAAAAGATGACAAAAAGGCGGCACAAAGGCGACAAAAAGGCGACGAAAAGATGACAAATAGGCGACAAAAAGGCGACAAAAAGGTGACAAAAAGGTGACAAAAAACGGCACAAAGGCGACAAAAAGGCGACGAAAAGATGACAAATAGGCGACAAAAAGGCGACAAAAAGATGACAAAAAGGAGACAAAAAGGCGACAAAAAGGAGACAAAAAGGTGACAAAAAGGTGACAAAAAGGCGACAAAAAGGCGACAAAAAGGTGACAAAAAGGCGACGAAAAGATGACAAAAAGGCGACAAAAAGGTGACAAAAAGGTGACAAAAAGGCGACGAAAAGATGACAAAAAGGAGACAAAAAGGCGACAAAAAGGTGACAAATAGGCGACAAAAAGGCGACGAAAGGATGACAAAAAGGAGACAAAAAGGAGACAAAAAGGCGACAAAAAGGTGACAAAAAGGTGACAAATAGGCGACAAAAAGGCGACGAAAAGGTGACAAAAAGGAGACAAAAAGGCGACAAAAAGGTGACAAAAAGATGACAAAAAAGCGGCACAAAGGCGACAAAAAGGCGACGAAAAGATGACAAAAAGGAGACAAAAAGGCGACGAAAAGATGACAAAAAGGCGACAAAAAGGCGACAAAAAGGTGACAAAAAGATGACAAAAAGGCGACAAAAAGGCGACAAAAAGGCGACGAAAAGATGACAAAAAGGCGACAAAAAGGTGACAAAAAGATGACAAAAAAGCGGCACAAAGGCGACAAAAAGGCGACAAAAAGGCGACAAAAAGGCGACAAAAAGGCGACGAAAAGGCGACAAAAAGGCGACGAAAAGGTGACAAAAAGGTGACAAAAAGGCAACAAAAAGGCGACAAAAGGAAACACAAAGGCGACAGGGGACATGGGGACCAGGGGACATGGGGACCAGGGGACACGGGGACCAGGGGACATGGGGACCAGGGGACACGGGGACCAGGGGACATGGGGACAGGGGACACAGGGACCAGGGGACCTGGGGACATGGGGACAGGGGACACGGGGACCAGGGCGACCAGGGGACATGGGGACCAGGGGACACGTGGACCAGGGGACTTTACAGGACAATTAGTTTGAAAGAAACCCTTTTGGCACTTTTTGGAAAGGAGCCAGACTAGACCCGAGGACACCAGGAGGGACAACACACAAGGAGACATGGCGGGTGATTTTAAGTCCTGGGGGGGAATTTGGGAAAGTCAATTCAAATGAAAAGGAACAGCGTGATGGACGTAGACGAGGCCGGAGAGAGAGAAGACATTTAAAAAGGACAAGTACCCTGAATAATGAAACAGCCACACACACACACACACATACACACACTCACACACACACACACACACACACACACACATACAGACACACACACACACACACACACACACACACACACACACACACACACACACACTGCCGTTATTATCGTCTCCGCAGGCTAACAGGGCGAAACTTCAGTCTTAAAAGATGCTTTTCAATTAAGGCCGACATGTGTGTGTGTGTCTGTGTGTCTGTGTGTGTGTATGCATGCGTGTATGTAAGTGTGTGTGTGTGTGTATGCATGTGTGTATGTATGTGTGTGTGTATGTGTGTGTGTGTATTTATGCGTGTATGTAAGTGTGTGTGTATGTATGTGTGTTGTGTGTGTGTGTGTGTGTATGCATGCGTGTATGTATGTGTGTGTGTGTATGCGTGCATGTGTGTGTGCGTGTATTTATGCGTGTATGTATGTGTGTATGTAAGTGTGTATGTACAGTGGGTACGGAAAGTATTCAGACCCCTTTAAATTTTTCACTCTTTGTTTCATTGCAGGCATTTTCCAAAAATCAAAAAAGTTCATTTTATTTCTCAATAATGTACACTCAGCACCCCATCTTGGACAGAAAAAAACAGAAATGTAGAAATTTTTGCAAATTTATTAAAAAACTAAAACTGAAATATCACATGGTCATAAGTATTCAGACCCTTTGTTCAGTATTTAGTAGAAGCACCCTTTTGATCTAATACAGCCATGAGTCGTTTTGGGAAAGATGCAACAAGTTTTTCACATCTGGATTTGGGTATCCTCTGCCATTCCTCCTTGCAGATCCTCTCCAGTTCTGTCAGGTTGGATGGTAAACGTTGGTGGACAGTCATTTTCAGGTCTCTCCAGAGATGCTCAATTGGGTTTAAGTCAGGGCTCTGGCTGGGCCATTCAAGAACAGCCACGGAGTTGTTGTGAAGCCACTCCTTCGTTATTTTAGCGGTGTGCTTAGGGTCATTGTCTTGTTGGAAGGTGAACCTTCGGCCCAGTCTGAGGTCCAGAGCACTCTGGAAAAGGTTTTCGTCCAGGATATCCCTGTACTTGGCCGCATTCATCTTTCCCTCGATTGCAACCAGTCGTCCTGTCCCTGCAGCTGAAAAACACCCCCACAGCATGATGCTGCCACCACCATGCTTCACTGTTGGGACTGTATTGGACAGGTGATGAGCAGTGCCTGGTTTTCTCCACACATACCGCTTAGAATTAAGGCCAAAAAGTTCTATCTTGGTCTCATCAGACCAGAGGATTTTATTTATCACCATCTTGGAGTCCTTCAGGTGTTTTTTAGCAAACTCCATGCGGGCTTTCATGTGTCTTGCACTGAGGAGAGGCTTCCTTCGGGCCACTCTGCCATAAAGCCCCGACTGGTGGATTGCTGCAGTGATGGTTGACTTACTACAACTTTCTCCCATCTCCCGACTGCATCTCTGGAGCTTAGCCACAGTGACCATTGGGTTCTTCTTTGCCTCTCTCACCAAGGCTCTTCTCCCCCGATAGCTCAGTTTGGCCGGACGGCCAGCTCTAGGAAGGGTCCTGGTCGTCCCAAACGTCTTCCATTTGAGGATTATGGAGGCCACTGTGCTCTTAGGAACCTTAAGTGCAGCAGAAATTTTTTTGTAACCTTGACCAGATCGGTGCCTTGCCACAATTCTGTCTCTGAGCTCCTCAGGCAGTTCCTTTGACCTCATGATTGTCATTTGCTCTGACATGCACTGTGAGCTGTAAGGTCTTATATAGACAGGTGTGTGGCTTTCCTAATCAAGTCCAATCAGTATAATCAAACACAGCTGGACTCCAATGAAGGTGTAGAACCATCTCAAGGATGATCAGAAGAAATAGACAGCACCTGAGTTACATATGAGGGTCACGGCAAAGGGTCTGAATACTTATGACCATGTGATATTTCAGTTTTTGTTTTTTAATAAATTTGCAAAAATTTCTACATTTCTGTTTTTTTCTGTCCAAGATGGGGTGCTGAGTGTACATTACTGAGAAATAAAATGAACTTTTTTGATTTTTGGAAAATGGCTGCAATGAAACAAAGAGTGAAAAATTTAAAGGGGTCTGAATACTTTCCGTACCCACTGTATGTGTGTGTGTGTGTGCGTGCATGTATTTATGCGTGTAAGTGTGTGTGTGTGTGTGTGTGTCTGTATGCATACGTGTATGTATGTGTGTGTGTGTGTGTGTATACATGCTTGTATGTATGTATGTATGTGTGTGTGTGTGTGTGTGTGTCTGTATGCATACGTGTATGTATGTGTGTGTGTGTGTGTGTGTGTGTGTGTGTGTCTGTATGCATACGTGTATGTATGTGTGTGTGTGTGTGTGTGTATACATGCTTGTATGTATGTATGTATGTGTGTGTGTGTGTGTGTGTGTCTGTATGCATACGTGTATGTGTGTGTGTGTGTGTGTGTGTGTGTGTGTCTGTATGCATACGTGTATGTATGTGTGTGTGTGTGTGTGTGTGTGTGTGTGTGTGTCTGTATGCATACGTGTATGTGTGTGTGTGTGTGTGTGTGTGTGTGTGTCTGTATGCATACGTGTATGTATGTGTGTGTGTGTGTGTGTGTGAGGGCCCACCGACCCCTCAGAAAGACCGCTGTGTAGAAAGCAGCTGAACACAGATAATCTGCAGCTGGTTTTAACTAAGGAGACAAAGTGATGACACAGACGATATATATCTGTGTCTCTGATTGACTCCCCCCCCCACCCCCCCTCACCCCCCCCCCCTCCCACATCACATCAGTTATCACGTTGACAACTGTCTGCCTGCAACGTTGCATCATGCGTGCACTCGTACTTTTATCACTGGGATCAGATTAGCATGACGCAACGCGGCGACACGGCTCAGACAGATGGCTCTGCAGTTAGTTCCAGTTCAGGGAACAAAGGGAAGACATCGGCGCAGGTTGCCAGGGCGATTACACCATGTTTTGTTGTCTTTTGTGGAACCGAGATGTTTTTACGACTCCGATCTCCTGCTGTGGTTCCCCCCCCCGCCAGAGACGTTAGCATGCAGGTGGATGGAGATCCAGATCCACGTCTGAGCACCTGACCCAGTTTCTGGTGTCGCAGGGAGCGCACACATTAATACAGGGGCTAGAATAGGTTATAACCCCCCCCCCTATGTTAAAATACAGGGGCATAAGTATACAACCCCCATGTTAAAATACAGGGGCATAAGTATACACCCCCCTATGTTAAAATACAGGGGCATAAGTATACACCCCCTATGTTAAAATACAGGGGGCATAAGTATACACTCCCCTATGTTAAAATAGAGGGGCATAAGTATACACTCCCCTATGTTAAAATACAGGGGCATAAGTATACACCCCCCTATGTTAAAATACAGGGGGCATAAGTATACACTCCCCTATGTTAAAATACAGGGGGCATAAGTATACACCCCCCTATGTTAAAATACAGGGGCATAAGTATACACCCCCCTATGTTAAAATACAGGGGGCATAAGTATACACTCCCCTATGTTAAAATACAGGGGGCATAAGTATACACTCCCCTATGTTAAAATACAGGGGCATAAGTATACACTCCCCTATGTTAAAATACAGGGGCATAAGTATACACTCCCCTATGTTAAAATACAGGGGCATAAGTATACACTCCCCTATGTTAAAATACAGGGGGCATAAGTATACACTCCCCTATGTTAAAATACAGGGGGCATAAGTATACACCCCCTATGTTAAAATACAGGGGCATAAGTATACACTCCCCTATGTTAAAATACAGGGGGCATAAGTATACACCCCCCTATGTTAAAATACAGGGGCATAAGTATACACTCCCCTATGTTAAAATACAGGGGCATAAGTATACACTCCCCTATGTTAAAATACAGGGGCATACGTATACACTCCCCTATGTTAAAATACAGGGGCATAAGTATACACCCCCTATGTTAAAATACAGGGGCATAAGTATACACTCCCCTATGTTAAAATACAGGGGGCATAAGTATACACTGCCCTATGTTAAAATACAGGGGGCATAAGTATACACCCCCTATGTTAAAATACAGGGGCATAAGTATACACCCCCTATGTTAAAATACAGGGGGCATAAGTATACACCCCCTATGTTAAAATACAGGGGCATAAGTATACACCCCCTATGTTAAAATACAGGGGCATAAGTATACACTGCCCTATGTTAAAATACAGGGGCATAAGTATACACCCCCCTATGTTAAAATACAGGGGCATAAGTATACACTCCCCTATGTTAAAATACAGGGGGCATAAGTATACACCCCCTATGTTAAAATACAGGGGCATAAGTATACACTCCCCTATGTTAAAATACAGGGGCATAAGTATACACTCCCCTATGTTAAAATACAGGGGGCTTAAGTATACACCCCCTATGTTAAAATACAGGGGTCATAAGTATACACCCCCCTATGTTAAAATACAGGGGGCATAAGTATACACCCCCCTATGTTAAAATACAGGGGCATAAGTATACACCCCCCTATGTTAAAATACAGGGGACATAAGTATACACCCCCCTATGTTAAAATACAGGGGGCATAAGTATACACCCCCCTATGTTAAAATACAGGGGGCATAAGTATACACCCCCCTATGTTAAAATACAGGGGCATAAGTATACACCCCCCTATGTTAAAATACAGGGGCATAAGTGTACACCCCCCTATGTTACCCCCTGCGTACTGATAGTACTGATAGTACTGATAGTACTGGTAGCACAGGTAGTACAGGTAGCACTGGTAGTGGGCAAGAAGGCAGGGAGCGTGACACAGTATTAAGTATCAAGTATTCAGATCAATTACTTAACTAAAAGTATTAAAACAACACTGTAAAAATACTCAGAAACTCATTACTGAGAGCAGGGGTCGGCCTGCAACTGTGTGTTCTTCTGGGTTGAAATTTCAACATTTTGTTCTTCTTTTTCTTCACTTTTCTTGGCGTTTTTGTCCATTTCATTCCATTTTTTTGGTCACTTTTTTGACTTTTTTCAAATTATGTTTTAATCCATTTTTTAATGATTTTTGATGTTTTTTTCCAATTTTTTTTAAATGTTTCTTTGTAACTTTTTTGATGTTTTGTCAGTCGTATTTTTAACAATTTTTGGTCGCTTTCTCCTATGTTTTTGATGTTTTAACAATCGTTAAAAGCAAGTAACTGTAAATTTGATGCAGTGAAGTTTTCACCCAGTATACCCTGACAACAAAAATACACATAAAACACATTTGTGGGCGGAGAGATGCTCTAAAGTATTGCGATGCATCTGATAGTGAAAGAAAATTTACTTTTTAACCCATAAGTTGTAAGAAGAGCTGTAAGAAGCGATGATAAGGATTCCTAATTGTAATGTAAAGGGAAACACCTCGTCTTCATCCTCTTCATCCTCTTCATCCTCTTCATCCTCTTCATCCTCTGCCTTCCTTCCTCCCTGTCGGTGTTTTTACAAATAAAAGCTCAAATCATAACCCTCCTGTTGTCCTCCTGTTGTCCTCGGGTCAAATCTGACCCTTTAATAAATGTCTATAATCAGAAAGCGAGATGTTGCATTCACAAACACGGGTCGTTGGAGATGAGTTCACGTTGCATGCTCCTTTTTTGTCTCTTGTGTTAATTATATCAATTATTACACAGAAAATCCAACATTACAATTAGGTGTTATTATCTCCTGTTTCCTGGTGAAAGTCTTGTGTTTTCTCCTTAACTTCTCCAGGACATGAACACCTGTTTCCTGGTGAAAGTCTTGTGTTTTCTCCTTAACTTCTCCAGGACATGAACACCTGTTTCCTGGTGAAAGTCTTGTGTTTTCTTCTTAACTTCTCCAGGACATGAACACCTGTTTCCTGGTGAAAGTCTTGTGTTTTCTCCTTAACTTCTCCAGGACATGAACACCTGTTTCCTGGTGAAAGTCTTATCTTTCAGGGAATCCCTTTTAATTTGAATCAACGTCCTCCTAATTGACAAAACCAATGTTATTGGGATGTTGCCATGACGATGACGATGATGATGATGATGATGATGATGATGATGATGAAGATGATGACGACTGTGTGGGCCAGTCTCTGTAACCTGGTTCCACTCTGAGTCTCTGCAAACCATCTCAGCCTTGAATAAGACTCAACACATGCACGTATTGACCAGGATATAATGGGATGTCTCTCTCTTTACATTTCCTTATATTTCTCAACGGGACTCCTTTATTTCCCTCTTCATCTTCCCTTCTTTCCATTTGTTTACCGCCTCCCACTCTCATTTCCCTTTTAGAAATCCTCTGCTCCCTCTCCTCTTTCTTCCCTCCTTCCCAGCTCTCCACCCCCCCATCCAATCTGTAATGGTAATGCAATGTTCTCCGTTCAGCCCATCAGCATCAGCGCCCTCGCTCGTTCCCTCCTTCCCTGAGTGGTTAATTGCATTAGCATAAGCACAGCCTTTATGTGTGTGTGTGTGTGTGTGTGTGTGTGTGTGTGTGTGAGTGTTGGAGATTGAACATATGTGTGTGTGTGTGTGTGTGTGAGTGTTGGAGATTGAACATATGTGTGTGTGTGACTTGTGAAATCTGCCTAATTTGAGAAAGCCGAGGATGTGTCTGTGTCCTCCGAGGGGACACGATGCTGGATTGTCCCCTCTGTCTGTCTTTCTTCACGGACATAACTCGAGTGGTTTTTGGCAGCAGGCCCTGGTCGTGTGTTCCAAGAATGAAGGAGAGGAAGAAGGGGATGGAGGTAGATGCAGAGGAAGAGGCAGGGAGGAAGAAGAGAAGGAGCTGGAGGAACAGAGACATCTCCATGATTACCTCAACCGTTCTTCACATTAGCTGCCTTCATGCGGACGTCCCTTCCATGTGTCTCCTGTCCCATGTGAACCACATTCAGGCTGTTCTCATGAACCATTCGAACATGAAGCTTTAAAAAGTAATGCGGCGTAACTCGGAGGAATCCCACGCTTTCACCGAGGAAAACAGAAGACTTTCCCCCAGGAAACGCTTGTTGGTGTCCTGTACACTGTAAAAAATATCTGAAATCTCCAGGTAGTACTTCAGATTTCACAGTAACACTACTGGATATGATTTTGCAGTAGAATGCTGTAAAGTACATTACAACCTTGTTGCCATGACAACATCACAGTAGACTAAGTATTACAGTAGAAATCACAGTAGTCTAAGTATTACTGTAGAAATCACAGTAGACTAAGTATTACTGTAGAAATCCCAGGAGTCTAATTATTACTGTAGAAATCACAGTAGTCTAAGTATTACTGTAGAAATCACAGTAGTCTAAGTATTACTGTAGAAATCACAGGAGTCTAAGTATTACTGTAGAAATCACAGTAGTCTTTCTGTAAAAAAAATATCACAATATAGCCACTATAGTACTGTAAATAGTTATACAGTAAACTACTGTATTTTTACTTTTTTATCTTATGTTGTGTGTAATTGTTTTGTATTTTCCAATGAATACATAACATACTTTAAATGGAAGTACGGTACCTTTACTGTGAAAATAATTCACAGGAACTTGCTGGACCATCGTTAAAAGAAGTTACTGTGAATTATACGTTAGATTTCATTAAGTAAATCACAGTAGAAATCACAGTAGTCTGAGTATTACAGTAGAAATCACAGGAGTCTAAGTATTACTGTAGAAATCACAGTAGTCTTTCTGTAAAAAAAATATCACAATATAGCCACTATAGTACTGTAAATAGTAATACAGTAAACTACTGTATTTTTACTTTTTTATCTTATGTTGTGTGTAATTGTTTTGTATTTTCCAATGAATACATAAAATACTTTAAATGGAAGTACGGTACCTTTACTGTGAAAATAATTCACAGGAACTTGCTGGACCATCGTTAAAGGAAGTTACTCTGAATTATACGTTAGATTTCATTAAGTAAATCACAGTAGAAATCACAGTAGTCTGAGTATTACTGTAAAAACAAAATCACAATATAGCCACTATAGTACTGTAAATAGTACAGTAAACTACTGTATTTTTACTTTTTTATCTTATGTTGTGTGTATCAATCAGCAGTCTGCAGTGATGAGAGATGATTCTCTGCGACCAATCAGCAGTCTGCAGTGATGAGAGATGATTCTCTGCGACCAATCAGCAGTCTGCAGTGATGAGAGATGATTCTCTGCGACCAATCAGCAGTCTGCAGTGATGAGAGATGATTCTCTCCGACCAATCAGCAGTCTGCAGTGATGAGAGATGATTCTCTCCGACCAATCAGCAGTCTGCAGTGATGTGAGATGATTCTCTCCGACCAATCAGCAGTCTGCAGGTCTTAACGTCAGCCTTGGTATCGCCTCAGGTACTGAGGTAGTACTACATAAAGTACCTGTTAGCAGGTACCAGGGACTTTTCTTCATATTGGAAAACCAAAACAGGCGAGTAGAGTAGATACCACGTGGTGGAAAACCACCGTTATACTTTGGTCCATATGGGGACTTGAACCAGCAACCCTCCGGTTCCCAACCCAACTCCCTACAGACTGAGCTACTGCCCCCCGAATCGACCAAATCAAACAAAAATGAGACGTCAGTCCAACCTTCCCATGTCTTCTCAATCTTCTAATATAGAAGACTTATATGTTCCATTAGTTTTCAGACTAACTTCCCTTTAACTTGACATTCTTTCTGTTTTACATTCAAATCAAGTGGATTTGGCCAAACGTTTGCCTTGCTTACAACCTGTCTGAGCTCTCTGATGTGAAGAATGGTTCCAACTCTCAGTCGACTTTTCTGAATGTATTTCTCAAGCCCTCGGCGATGCTAATGATCTCCTGGCAGCCGCTGACTGAGAGAAGCCAAAGAAAGCAGCACTCTCTCTGTTCTGACTGAGGAGAGACGCTGGATCAGTTCAGCTTCCTTTATTAGCATGACTACTGACATGTCTTATGAAAGCACATTTGAAGAAAAAAAAATCCAAATATATATTAGCTAATCCGTCGCCATGCGTTACCCGGGTGCAGCTGCAGACTCGCTGCAGTGCAGAGAATGGGAGTTGACGCTAATCGACGTGATGTGCTGGCATTTGGACTAATCTCCTCCAGATGAAAGAGGAGAGAGATAAAGGGCCAGACGCAGTTTCACAGGGTTTTCTGGAAGGATCTGAAGTCTAATCCCAGTCCATTGTCCATCAATTGGCATTTATTAAGACTCAGCTAATCAACCCAGGGTCCCTCTATCGCTGTCTCTCAGCATTCCCATAATATAACACGTCTCCTGCAGAGAAAGTACTTCGTCATTCTTCTCTGTCCAAGTGCCATAGCATGTATACTGATCCTCTTCCTCACTTTTGAAGATGGTTTCTGAAAGATATTTGTAATACTAATCATTTCTCCGTACATTTGTATTCATGCTGGACTCAGCCGAGACGTCCTCTCTTTTACATCTCTTTCCTTTTGAAATTGTCACATTTATTTGGACATAAGAAATGTCTTTCTTGCATTTTTGTGATAGTACTTCATCATCCATCTCCGTCCATGTGCCATGCGTTGCCATGTACACTAATCCGAGACTGTCCTCCCTCCGAAAGAAACGCCCCTATAGGCTGTTTTTTTTCTTCTTTCAAGCAACAGTTACAACCCATTCTTTACGTTTGTAGTGACGCCGTCTTCTAGAGGCCGTCGTGGTTATGACGCGAGCGAGGCAGGAAGTAAGGTGAGGAAGTGTAAGAGTACCCCCCCCCCCCCCGAAGTACACACACATTCACACCTTCAGTTACAGAGCATGTGCAATAACTGGTACTTTTAGTGTGTATTTCTCTCTCTATGTTTGTGTATATAATTCTTCTAATTCTGTGTGTATATATACATCATGTGTGTATATTTTGTTTTGTAATTTCTTGTTTTATTTTTTTATTTTTATTTTTAGATTTCGATCATATACTGAGTGAACTGCAGCTAAAAATGTCATTGTTCATATTGCACAATGACAATAAACCTTCGGATTCTGAGGAGACCAGGATCCAGGTCCCGTTAAAACATTAAAGGAAACAAGTTGTTTTTTATACTTTTTTAATAAATAAGAATATATATGCATGTGTGTATGAATGGGTGTGTATGCATGTGTAAGTATGTGTGGGTTGAAGGTGGTTGATGCCCCCAACGTCGACTTCCAGGCATGTGTGTGTGAATGTGTGTGTAAGTATGTGTGTATGCATGTGTGTGTAAGTATGTGCGATATGCATGTGTGTAAGTATGTGTGTATGCATGTATGTAAGTATGTGTGTATGCATGTGTGTGTAAGTATGTGCGTATGCATGTGTGTGTAAGTATGTGCGTATGCATGTGTGTAAGTATGTGTGTATGCATGTGTGTAAGTATGTGTGTATGCATGTGTGTAAGTATGTGTGTATGCATGTGTGTGTAAGTATGTGCGTATGCATGTGTGTAAGTATGTGTGTATGCATGTGTGTAAGTATGTGCGTATGCATGTGTGTAAGTATGTGCGTATGCATGTGTGTAAGTATGTGTGTATGCATGTGTGTAAGTATGTGTGTATGCATGTGTGTAAGTATGTGTGTATGCATGTGTGTGTAAGTATGTGTGTATGCATGTGTGTAAGTATATGCATA
>JAQOOF010001025.1:0-12964 GCA_029931835.1 Etheostoma nigrum | reverse complement strand
CACGTTTCCAGCATGGAGATGTGTGTATAGCAGCTACTGTTAAGAAACTAGTGTAAAACTGTTGAAATGACAGTAACAAGCTTCAAACATCACAAAAAGCCCAGAAGAGGCCGAAACGCACGTTTCCAGCATGGAGATGTGTGTATAGCAGCTACTGTTAAGAAACTAGTGTAAAACTGTTGAAATGACAGTAACAAGCTTAAAACGTCACAAAAAGCCCAGAAGAGGCCAAAACGCATGTTTCCAGCATGGAGATGTGTGTATAGCAGCTACTGTTAAGAAACTAGTGTAAAACTGTTGAAATGACAGTAACAAGCTTAAAACGTCACAATAAGCTTAGAAGAAGCCAAAACGCACGTTTCCAGCATGGAGATGTGTGTATAGCAGCTACTGTTAAGAAACTAGTGTAAAACTGTTGAAATGACAGTAACATGCTTCAAACATCACAAAAAGCCCAGAAGAGGCCGAAACGCACGTTTCCAGCATGGAGATGTGTGTATAGCAGCTACTGTTAAGAAACTAGTGTAAAACTGTTGAAATGACAGTAACAAGCTTAAAACGTCACAATAAGCTTAGAAGAGGCCGAAACGCACGTTTCCAGCATGGAGATGTGTGTATAGCAGCTACTGTTAAGAAACTAGTGTAAAACTGTTGAAATGACAGTAACAAGCTTGAAACGTCACAAAAAGCTTAGAAGAGGCTGAAATGCACGTTTCCAGCATAGAGATGTGTGTATAGCAGCTACTGTTAAGAAACTAGTGTAAAACTGTTGAAATGACAGTAACAAGCTTAAAACGTCACAATAAGCTTAGAAGAGGCCGAAACGCACGTTTCCAGCATAGAGATGTGTGTATAGCAGCTACTGTTAAGAAACTAGTGTAAAACTGTTGAAATGACAGTAACAAGCTTAAAACATCACAATAAGCTTAGAAGAGGCCAAAACGCACGTTTCCAGCATGGAGATTTGTGTATAGCAGCTACTGTTAAGAAACTAGTGTAAAACTGTTGAAATGACAGTAACAAGCTTAAAACGTCACAAAAAGCTTAGAAGAGGCTGAAATGCACGTTTCCAGCATAGAGATGTGTGTATAGCAGCTACTGTTAAGAAACTAGTGTAAAACTGTTGAAATGACAGTAACAAGCTTAAAACGTCACAATAAGCTTAGAAGAGGCCAAAACGCACGTTTCCAGCATGGAGATTTGTGTATAGCAGCTACTGTTAAGAAACTAGTGTAAAACTGTTGAAATGACAGTAACAAGCTTAAAACGTCACAAAAAGCTTAGAAGAGGCTGAAATGCACGTTTCCAGCATAGAGATGTGTGTATAGCAGCTACTGTTAAGAAACTAGTGTAAAACTGTTGAAATGACAGTAACAAGCTTAAAACGTCACAAAAAGCTTAGAAGAGGCCGAAACGCACGTTTCCAGCATGGAGATGTGTGTATAGCAGCTACTGTTAAGAAACTAGTGTAAAACTGTTGAAATGACAGTAACAAGCTTAAAACGTCACAAAAAGCCCAGAAGAGGCCAAAACGCATGTTTCCAGCATGGAGATGTGTGTATAGCAGCTACTGTTAAGAAACTAGTGTAAAACTGTTGAAATGACAGTAACAAGCTTAAAACGTCACAAAAAGCTTAGAAGAGGCCAAAACGCACGTTTCCAGCATGGAGATGTGTGTATAGCAGCTACTGTTAAGAAACTAGTGTAAAACTGTTGAAATGACAGTAACAAGCTTAAAACGTCACAATAAGCTTAGAAGAAGCCAAAACGCACGTTTCCAGCATGGAGATGTGTGTATAGCAGCTACTGTTAAGAAACTAGTGTAAAACTGTTGAAATGACAGTAACAAGCTTCAAACGTCACAAAAAGCTCAGAAGAGGCCGAAACGCACGTTTCCAGCATGGAGATGTGTGTATAGCAGCTACTGTTAAGAAACTAGTGTAAAACTGTTGAAATGACAGTAACAAGCTTAAAACGTCACAAAAAGCCCAGAAGAGGCCGAAACGCATGTTTCCAGCATGGAGATGTGTGTATAGCAGCTACTGTTAAGAAACTAGTGTAAAACTGTTGAAATGACAGTAACAAGCTTAAAACGTCACAATAAGCTTAGAAGAGGCTGAAATGCACGTTTCCAGCATAGAGATGTGTGTATAGCAGCTACTGTTAAGAAACTAGTGTAAAACTGTTGAAATGACAGTAACAAGCTTAAAACGTCACAAAAAGCCCAGAAGAGGCCAAAACGCACGTTTCCAGCATGGAGATGTGTGTATAGCAGCTACTGTTAAGAAACTAGTGTAAAACTGTTGAAATGACAGTAACATGCTTAAAACATCACAAAAAGCCCAGAAGAGGCCGAAACGCACGTTTCCAGCATGGAGATGTGTGTATAGCAGCTACTGTTAAGAAACTAGTGTAAAACTGTTGAAATGACAGTAACAAGCTTAAAACGTCACAAAAAGCTTAGAAGAGGCCAAAACGCACGTTTCCAGCATGGAGATTTGTGTATAGCAGCTACTGTTAAGAAACTAGTGTAAAACTGTTGAAATGACAGTAACAAGCTTAAAACGTCACAAAAAGCTTAGAAGAGGCCGAAACGCACGTTTCCAGCATAGAGATGTGTGTATAGCAGCTACTGTTAAGAAACTAGTGTAAAACTGTTGAAATGACAGTAACAAGCTTAAAACGTCACAAAAAGCTTAGAAGAGGCCGAAACGCACGTTTCCAGCATAGAGATGTGTGTATAGCAGCTACTGTTAAGAAACTAGTGTAAAACTGTTGAAATGACAGTAACAAGCTTAAAACGTCACAAAAAGCTTAGAAGAGGCCGAAACGCACGTTTCCAGCATGGAGATGTGTGTATAGCAGCTACTGTTAAGAAACTAGTGTAAAACTGTTGAAATGACAGTAACAAGCTTAAAACGTCACAAAAAGCTTAGAAGAGGCCAAAACGCACGTTTCCAGCATGGAGATGTGTGTATAGCAGCTACTGTTAAGAAACTAGTGTAAAACTGTTGAAATGACAGTAACAAGCTTAAAACGTCACAATAAGCTTAGAAGAAGCCAAAACGCACGTTTCCAGCATGGAGATGTGTGTATAGCAGCTACTGTTAAGAAACTAGTGTAAAACTGTTGAAATGACAGTAACATGCTTCAAACATCACAAAAAGCCCAGAAGAGGCCGAAACGCACGTTTCCAGCATGGAGATGTGTGTATAGCAGCTACTGTTAAGAAACTAGTGTAAAACTGTTGAAATGACAGTAACATGATTAAAACATCACAAAAAGCCCAGAAGAGGCCGAAACGCATGTTTCCAGCATCGAGATGTGTGTATAGCAGCTACTGTTAAGAAACTAGTGTAAAACTGTTGAAATGACAGTAACAAGCTTAAAACGTCACAAAAAGCTTAGAAGAGGCTGAAATGCACGTTTCCAGCATAGAGATGTGTGTATAGCAGCTACTGTTAAGAAACTAGTGTAAAACTGTTGAAATGACAGTACAAGCTTAAAACGTCACAAAAGCCCAGAAGAGGCCAAAACGCATGTTTCCAGCATGGAGATGTGTGTATAGCAGCTACTGTTAAGAAACTAGTGTAAAACTGTTGAAATGACAGTAACATGCTTAAAACATCACAAAAAGCCCAGAAGAGGCCGAAACGCATGTTTCCAGCATCGAGATGTGTGTATAGCAGCTACTGTTAAGAAACTAGTGTAAAACTGTTGAAATGACAGTAACAAGCTTAAAACGTCACAAAAAGCTTAGAAGAGGCTGAAATGCACGTTTCCAGCATGGAGATGTGTGTATAGCAGCTACTGTTAAGAAACTAGTGTAAAACTGTTGAAATGACAGTAACAAGCTTAAAACGTCACAAAAAGCCCAGAAGAGGCCGAAACGCACGTTTCCAGCATGGAGATGTGTGTATAGCAGCTACTGTTAAGAAACTAGTGTAAAACTGTTGAAATGACAGTAACAAGCTTAAAACGTCACAATAAGCTTAGAAGAGGCCGAAACGCACGTTTCCAGCATAGAGATGTGTGTATAGCAGCTACTGTTAAGAAACTAGTGTAAAACTGTTGAAATGACAGTAACAAGCTTAAAACGTCACAATAAGCTTAGAAGAGGCCAAAACGCACGTTTCCAGCATGGAGATGTGTGTATAGCAGCTACTGTTAAGAAACTAGTGTAAAACTGTTGAAATGACAGTAACAAGCTTAAAACGTCACAAAAAGCCCAGAAGAGGCCGAAACGCACGTTTCCAGCATGGAGATGTGTGTATAGCAGCTACTGTTAAGAAACTAGTGTAAAACTGTTGAAATGACAGTAACAAGCTTAAAACGTCACAATAAGCTTAGAAGAGGCCGAAACGCACGTTTCCAGCATGGAGATGTGTGTATAGCAGCTACTGTTAAGAAACTAGTGTAAAACTGTTGAAATGACAGTAACAAGCTTAAAACGTCACAATAAGCTTAGAAGAGGCCGAAACGCACGTTTCCAGCATGGAGATGTGTGTATAGCAGCTACTGTTAAGAAACTAGTGTAAAACTGTTGAAATGACAGTAACAAGCTTAAAACGTCACAAAAAGCTTAGAAGAGGCTGAAACGCACGTTTCCAGCATAGAGATGTGTGTATAGCAGCTACTGTTAAGAAACTAGTGTAAAACTGTTGAAATGACAGTAACAAGCTTAAAACGTCACAAAAAGCTTAGAAGAGGCCAAAACGCACGTTTCCAGCATGGAGATTTGTGTATAGCAGCTACTGTTAAGAAACTAGTGTAAAACTGTTGAAATGACAGTAACAAGCTTAAAACGTCACAAAAAGCTTAGAAGAGGCTGAAATGCACGTTTCCAGCATAGAGATGTGTGTATAGCAGCTACTGTTAAGAAACTAGTGTAAAACTGTTGAAATGACAGTAACAAGCTTAAAACGTCACAATAAGCTTAGCAGAGGCCGAAACGCACGTTTCCAGCATAAAGATGTGTGTATAGCAGCTACTGTTAAGAAACTAGTGTAAAACTGTTGAAATGACAGTAACAAGCTTAAAACGTCACAAAAAGCTTAGAAGAGGCTGAAATGCACGTTTCCAGCATAGAGATGTGTGTATAGCAGCTACTGTTAAGAAACTAGTGTAAAACTGTTGAAATGACAGTAACAAGCTTAAAACGTCACAAAAAGCCCAGAAGAGGCCAAAACGCACGTTTCCAGCATGGAGATGTGTGTATAGCAGCTACTGTTAAGAAACTAGTGTAAAACTGTTGAAATGACAGTAACAAGCTTAAAACGTCACAATAAGCTTAGAAGAGGCCAAAACGCACGTTTCCAGCATGGAGATGTGTGTATAGCAGCTACTGTTAAGAAACTAGTGTAAAACTGTTGAAATGACAGTAACATGCTTCAAACATCACAAAAAGCCTAGAAGAGGCCGAAACGCACGTTTCCAGCATGGAGATGTGTGTATAGCAGCTACTGTTAAGAAACTAGTGTAAAACTGTTGAAATGACAGTAACAAGCTTGAAACGTCACAAAAAGCTTAGAAGAGGCTGAAATGCACGTTTCCAGCATAGAGATGTGTGTATAGCAGCTACTGTTAAGAAAATAGTGTAAAACTGTTGAAATGACAGTAACAAGCTTAAAACGTCACAATAAGCTTAGAAGAGGCCAAAACGCACGTTTCCAGCATGGAGATGTGTGTATAGCAGCTACTGTTAAGAAACTAGTGTAAAACTGTTGAAATGACAGTAACATGCTTCAAACATCACAAAAAGCCCAGAAGAGGCCGAAACGCACGTTTCCAGCATGGAGATGTGTGTATAGCAGCTACTGTTAAGAAACTAGTGTAAAACTGTTGAAATGACAGTAACAAGCTTGAAACGTCACAAAAAGCTTAGAAGAGGCTGAAATGCACGTTTCCAGCATAGAGATGTGTGTATAGCAGCTACTGTTAAGAAACTAGTGTAAAACTGTTGAAATGACAGTAACAAGCTTAAAACGTCACAAAAAGCTTAGAAGAGGCCGAAACGCACGTTTCCAGCATAGAGATGTGTGTATAGCAGCTACTGTTAAGAAACTAGTGTAAAACTGTTGAAATGACAGTAACAAGCTTAAAACGTCACAATAAGCTTAGAAGAGGCCGAAACGCACGTTTCCAGCATGGAGATGTGTGTATAGCAGCTACTGTTAAGAAACTAGTGTAAAACTGTTGAAATGACAGTAACAAGCTTAAAACGTCACAAAAAGCTCAGAAGAGGCCAAAACGCACGTTTCCAGCATGGAGATGTGTGTATAGCAGCTACTGTTAAGAAACTAGTGTAAAACTGTTGAAATGACAGTAACAAGCTTAAAACGTCACAATAAGCTTAGAAGAAGCCGAAACGCACGTTTCCAGCATGGAGATGTGTGTATAGCAGCTACTGTTAAGAAACTAGTGTAAAACTGTTGAAATGACAGTAACAAGCTTAAAACGTCACAAAAAGCTTAGAAGAGGCCGAAACGCACGTTTCCAGCATGGAGATGTGTGTATAGCAGCTACTGTTAAGAAACTAGTGTAAAACTGTTGAAATGACAGTAACAAGCTTAAAACGTCACAAAAAGCTTAGAAGAGGCCGAAACGCACGTTTCCAGCATGGAGATGTGTGTATAGCAGCTACTGTTAAGAAACTAGTGTAAAACTGTTGAAATGACAGTAACAAGCTTAAAACGTCACAAAAAGCTTAGAAGAGGCCGAAACGCACGTTTCCAGCATAGAGATGTGTGTATAGCAGCTACTGTTAAGAAACTAGTGTAAAACTGTTGAAATGACAGTAACAAGCTTAAAACGTCACAAAAAGCCCAGAAGAGGCCAAAACGCATGTTTCCAGCATGGAGATGTGTGTATAGCAGCTACTGTTAAGAAACTAGTGTAAAACTGTTGAAATGACAGTAACAAGCTTAAAACGTCACAAAAAGCTTAGAAGAAGCCGAAACGCACGTTTCCAGCATGGAGATGTGTGTATAGCAGCTACTGTTAAGAAACTAGTGTAAAACTGTTGAAATGACAGTAACATGCTTAAAACATCACAAAAAGCCCAGAAGAGGCCGAAACGCATGTTTCCAGCATCGAGATGTGTGTATAGCAGCTACTGTTAAGAAACTAGTGTAAAACTGTTGAAATGACAGTAACAAGCTTAAAACGTCACAAAAAGCTTAGAAGAGGCTGAAATGCACGTTTCCAGCATAGAGATGTGTGTATAGCAGCTACTGTTAAGAAACTAGTGTAAAACTGTTGAAATGACAGTAACAAGCTTAAAACGTCACAAAAAGCCCAGAAGAGGCCAAAACGCATGTTTCCAGCATGGAGATGTGTGTATAGCAGCTACTGTTAAGAAACTAGTGTAAAACTGTTGAAATGACAGTAACAAGCTTAAAACGTCACAATAAGCTTAGAAGAAGCCAAAACGCACGTTTCCAGCATGGAGATGTGTGTATAGCAGCTACTGTTAAGAAACTAGTGTAAAACTGTTGAAATGACAGTAACAAGCTTAAAACGTCACAATAAGCTTAGAAGAGGCCGAAACGCACGTTTCCAGCATGGAGATGTGTGTATAGCAGCTACTGTTAAGAAACTAGTGTAAAACTGTTGAAATGACAGTAACAAGCTTGAAACGTCACAAAAAGCTTAGAAGAGGCCGAAACGCACGTTTCCAGCATAGAGATGTGTGTATAGCAGCTACTGTTAAGAAACTAGTGTAAAACTGTTGAAATGACAGTAACAAGCTTAAAACGTCACAATAAGCTTAGAAGAGGCCGAAACGCACGTTTCCAGCATAGAGATGTGTGTATAGCAGCTACTGTTAAGAAACTAGTGTAAAACTGTTGAAATGACAGTAACAAGCTTAAAACATCACAATAAGCTTAGAAGAGGCCAAAACGCACGTTTCCAGCATGGAGATTTGTGTATAGCAGCTACTGTTAAGAAACTAGTGTAAAACTGTTGAAATGACAGTAACAAGCTTAAAACGTCACAAAAAGCTTAGAAGAGGCCGAAATGCACGTTTCCAGCATAGAGATGTGTGTATAGCAGCTACTGTTAAGAAACTAGTGTAAAACTGTTGAAATGACAGTAACAAGCTTAAAACGTCACAAAAAGCCTAGAAGAGGCCGAAACGCATGTTTCCAGCATAGAGATGTGTGTATAGCAGCTACTGTTAAGAAACTAGTGTAAAACTGTTGAAATGACAGTAACAAGCTTAAAACGTCACAAAAAGCTTAGAAGAGGCCGAAATGCACGTTTCCAGCATGGAGATGTGTGTATAGCAGCTACTGTTAAGAAACTAGTGTAAAACTGTTGAAATGACAGTAACAAGCTTAAAACGTCACAAAAAGCCCAGAAGAGGCCAAAACGCACGTTTCCAGCATGGAGATGTGTGTATAGCAGCTACTGTTAAGAAACTAGTGTAAAACTGTTGAAATGACAGTAACAAGCTTAAAACGTCACAAAAAGCTTAGAAGAGGCCGAAACGCACGTTTCCAGCATGGAGATGTGTGTATAGCAGCTACTGTTAAGAAACTAGTGTAAAACTGTTGAAATGACAGTAACAAGCTTAAAACGTCACAAAAAGCTTAGAAGAGGCCGAAACGCACGTTTCCAGCATAGAGATGTGTGTATAGCAGCTACTGTTAAGAAACTAGTGTAAAACTGTTGAAATGACAGTAACAAGCTTAAAACGTCACAATAAGCTTAGAAGAGGCCGAAACGCACGTTTCCAGCATGGAGATGTGTGTATAGCAGCTACTGTTAAGAAACTAGTGTAAAACTGTTGAAATGACAGTAACAAGCTTAAAACGTCACAATAAGCTTAGAAGAGGCCAAAACGCACGTTTCCAGCATGGAGATGTGTGTATAGCAGCTACTGTTAAGAAACTAGTGTAAAACTGTTGAAATGACAGTAACAAGCTTAAAACGTCACAAAAAGCCCAGAAGAGGCCGAAACGCATGTTTCCAGCATGGAGATGTGTGTATAGCAGCTACTGTTAAGAAACTAGTGTAAAACTGTTGAAATGACAGTAACAAGCTTAAAACGTCACAATAAGCTTAGAAGAGGCCAAAACGCACGTTTCCAGCATGGAGATGTGTGTATAGCAGCTACTGTTAAGAAACTAGTGTAAAACTGTTGAAATGACAGTAACATGCTTAAAACATCACAAAAAGCCCAGAAGAGGCCGAAACGCATGTTTCCAGCATGGAGATGTGTGTATAGCAGCTACTGTTAAGAAACTAGTGTAAAACTGTTGAAATGACAGTAACAAGCTTAAAACGTCACAATAAGCTTAGAAGAGGCCGAAACGCACGTTTCCAGCATGGAGATGTGTGTATAGCAGCTACTGTTAAGAAACTAGTGTAAAACTGTTGAAATGACAGTAACAAGCTTGAAACGTCACAAAAAGCTTAGAAGAGGCTGAAATGCACGTTTCCAGCATAGAGATGTGTGTATAGCAGCTACTGTTAAGAAACTAGTGTAAAACTGTTGAAATGACAGTAACATGCTTAAAACGTCACAAAAAGCCCAGAAGAGGCCGAAACGCATGTTTCCAGCATGGAGATGTGTGTATAGCAGCTACTGTTAAGAAACTAGTGTAAAACTGTTGAAATGACAGTAACAAGCTTAAAACGTCACAAAAAGCTTAGAAGAGGCCAAAACGCATGTTTCCAGCATGGAGATGTGTGTATAGCAGCTACTGTTAAGAAACTAGTGTAAAACTGTTGAAATGACAGTAACAAGCTTAAAACGTCACAATAAGCCCAGAAGAGGCCAAAACGCACGTTTCCAGCATGGAGATGTGTGTATAGCAGCTACTGTTAAGAAACTAGTGTAAAACTGTTGAAATGACAGTAACAAGCTTAAAACGTCACAAAAAGCTTAGAAGAGGCCGAAACGCACGTTTCCAGCATGGAGATGTGTGTATAGCAGCTACTGTTAAGAAACTAGTGTAAAACTGTTGAAATGACAGTAACAAGCTTAAAACGTCACAAAAAGCCCAGAAGAGGCCGAAACGCACGTTTCCAGCATGGAGATGTGTGTATAGCAGCTACTGTTAAGAAACTAGTGTAAAACTGTTGAAATGACAGTAACAAGCTTAAAACGTCACAATAAGCTTAGAAGAGGCCAAAACGCACGTTTCCAGCATGGAGATGTGTGTATAGCAGCTACTGTTAAGAAACTAGTGTAAAACTGTTGAAATGACAGTAACAAGCTTAAAACGTCACAAAAAGCCCAGAAGAGGCCGAAACGCACGTTTCCAGCATGGAGATGTGTGTATAGCAGCTACTGTTAAGAAACTAGTGTAAAACTGTTGAAATGACAGTAACAAGCTTAAAACGTCACAAAAAGCTTAGAAGAGGCCAAAACGCACGTTTCCAGCATGGAGATGTGTGTATAGCAGCTACTGTTAAGAAACTAGTGTAAAACTGTTGAAATGACAGTAACAAGCTTAAAACGTCACAATAAGCTTAGAAGAGGCCGAAACGCACGTTTCCAGCATGGAGATGTGTGTATAGCAGCTACTGTTAAGAAACTAGTGTAAAACTGTTGAAATGACAGTAACAAGCTTAAAACGTCACAAAAAGCTTAGAAGAGGCCGAAACGCACGTTTCCAGCATGGAGATGTGTGTATAGCAGCTACTGTTAAGAAACTAGTGTAAAACTGTTGAAATGACAGTAACAAGCTTAAAACGTCACAAAAAGCTTAGAAGAGGCTGAAACGCACGTTTCCAGCATGGAGATGTGTGTATAGCAGCTACTGTTAAGAAACTAGTGTAAAACTGTTGAAATGACAGTAACAAGCTTAAAACGTCACAAAAAGCTTAGAAGAGGCCGAAACGCACGTTTCCAGCATGGAGATGTGTGTATAGCAGCTACTGTTAAGAAACTAGTGTAAAACTGTTGAAATGACAGTAACAAGCTTAAAACGTCACAAAAAGCTTAGAAGAGGCCAAAACGCACGTTTCCAGCATGGAGATTTGTGTATAGCAGCTACTGTTAAGAAACTAGTGTAAAACTGTTGAAATGACAGTAACAAGCTTAAAACGTCACAAAAAGCTTAGAAGAGGCCGAAACGCACGTTTCCAGCATGGAGATGTGTGTATAGCAGCTACTGTTAAGAAACTAGTGTAAAACTGTTGAAATGACAGTAACAAGCTTAAAACGTCACAATAAGCTTAGAAGAGGCCAAAACGCACGTTTCCAGCATGGAGATGTGTGTATAGCAGCTACTGTTAAGAAACTAGTGTAAAACTGTTGAAATGACAGTAACAAGCTTAAAACGTCACAAAAAGCTTAGAAGAGGCTGAAATGCACGTTTCCAGCATAGAGATGTGTGTATAGCAGCTACTGTTAAGAAACTAGTGTAAAACTGTTGAAATGACAGTAACAAGCTTAAAACGTCACAAAAAGCCCAGAAGAGGCCAAAACGCATGTTTCCAGCATGGAGATGTGTGTATAGCAGCTACTGTTAAGAAACTAGTGTAAAACTGTTGAAATGACAGTAACAAGCTTAAAACGTCACAAAAAGCTTAGAAGAGGCTGAAATGCACGTTTCCAGCATAGAGATGTGTGTATAGCAGCTACTGTTAAGAAACTAGTGTAAAACTGTTGAAATGACAGTAACAAGCTTAAAACGTCACAAAAAGCCCAGAAGAGGCCGAAACGCACGTTTCCAGCATGGAGATGTGTGTATAGCAGCTACTGTTAAGAAACTAGTGTAAAACTGTTGAAATGACAGTAACAAGCTTAAAACGTCACAATAAGCTTAGAAGAGGCCAAAACGCACGTTTCCAGCATGGAGATGTGTGTATAGCAGCTACTGTTAAGAAACTAGTGTAAAACTGTTGAAATGACAGTAACAAGCTTAAAACGTCACAAAAAGCTCAGAAGAGGCCGAAACGCACGTTTCCAGCATGGAGATGTGTGTATAGCAGCTACTGTTAAGAAACTAGTGTAAAACTGTTGAAATGACAGTAACAAGCTTAAAACGTCACAATAAGCTTAGAAGAGGCCGAAACGCACGTTTCCAGCATGGAGATGTGTGTATAGCAGCTACTGTTAAGAAACTAGTGTAAAACTGTTGAAATGACAGTAACAAGCTTAAAACGTCACAAAAAGCTTAGAAGAGGCTGAAATGCACGTTTCCAGCATAGAGATGTGTGTATAGCAGCTACTGTTAAGAAACTAGTGTAAAACTGTTGAAATGACAGTAACAAGCTTAAAACGTCACAAAAAGCTTAGAAGAGGCCGAAACGCACGTTTCCAGCATGGAGATGTGTGTATAGCAGCTACTGTTAAGAAACTAGTGTAAAACTGTTGAAATGACAGTAACAAGCTTAAAACGTCACAAAAAGCTTAGAAGAGGCCAAAACGCACGTTTCCAGCATGGAGATTTGTGTATAGCAGCTACTGTTAAGAAACTAGTGTACAACTGTTGAAATGACAGTAACAAGCTTAAAACGTCACAAAAAGCTTAGAAGAGGCTGAAATGCACGTTTCCAGCATAGAGATGTGTGTATAGCAGCTACTGTTAAGAAACTAGTGTAAAACTGTTGAAATGACAGTACAAGCTTAAAACGTCACAAAAAGCCCAGAAGAGGCCAAAACGCACGTTTCCAGCATGGAGATGTGTGTATAGCAGCTACTGTTAAGAAACTAGTGTAAAACTGTTGAAATGACAGTAACAAGCTTAAAACGTCACAAAAAGCTTAGAAGAGGCCAAAACGCACGTTTCCAGCATGGAGATGTGTGTATAGCAGCTACTGTTAAGAAACTAGTGTAAAACTGTTGAAATGACAGTAACAAGCTTAAAACGTCACAAAAAGCTTAGAAGAGGCCGAAACGCACGTTTCCAGCATGGAGATGTGTGTATAGCAGCTACTGTTAAGAAACTAGTGTAAAACTGTTGAAATGACAGTAACAAGCTTAAAACGTCACAATAAGCTTAGA
>JAQOOF010001024.1:0-7500 GCA_029931835.1 Etheostoma nigrum | reverse complement strand
GTTCCTTGGTCTTCATGATGCTCTCTGCGCTTTCAACAGAACCCTGAGACTATCACAGAGCAGGTGCATTCATACAGAGACTTGATCACACACAGGTGGATTCTATTCATCACCATCAGTCATTTAGGACAACATTGGATCATTCAGAGATCCTCGCTGAACTTCTGGAGTGAGTTTGCTGCACTGAAAGTAAAGGGGCCGAATAATTTTGCACGCACCACTTTTCAGTTTTTTATTTGCTAAAAAAGTTTAAAATATCCAATAGATTTCGTTCCACTTCACAATTGTGTCCCACTTGTTGGTGATTCTTCACAAAAAATAAAATTTTTATATCTTTATGTTTGAAGCCTGAAATGTGTCAAAAGGTTGAAAACTTCAAGGGGGCCGAATACTTTCGCAAGGCACTGTATATATATCTTATATTCTAGTTTCTTCAGAGTACCCCCCCTCCCTTTCCTCTGATTACTGCGTTACACTCTTGGCATTCTCTTGATGAGCTTCAAGAGGTCTTCACCTGAAATGGTTTCCCAACAGTCTTGAAGGAGTTCCCAGAATGCTCAGCACCTGTCGGCCCTTTGCCTTCACTCTGCGGTCCAGCTCTCCCCAAATCATCTGGATTGGGTTCAGGTCTGGGGACTGTGGAGGCGCAGCCCTCCATCACTCTCCTTCTTGGTCAAATAGCCCTTACACAGCCTGGAGGGGTGTTTGGGGTCATTGTCCTGTTGAAAAATAAATGATGGTCCAACTAAACGCAGACCGGATGGGATGGCATGCCGCTGCAGGATGCTGTGGTAGCCATGCTGGTTCAGTAGGCCTTCATTTTGGAATAAGTCCCCAACAGTGTCACCAGCAAAGCCCCCCCATACCCTCACACCTCCTCCTCCATGCTTCACGGTGGGAACCAGGCATGTAGAATCCATCAGTCCCCTTTTCTCCATCACACAAAGACACAGCGGTTGGAACCAAAGATCTCAAACCTGGACTCATCAGACCAGAGCCCAGATTTCCACTGGTCTAATGTCCATTCCTTGGGTTTCTGGTCCAAACAAATCTCTTCTGCTTGTTTCCTCTCCTTAGCCGTGGTTTCCTAGGCTTGTCCTTGGCCCACCTGGGGGAGAGGGGGGGGACCACCATTTCAGGGACTACCTCATGAAGCTCATTGAGAGAACACCAAGGGGTTGCAGCGCTATCAAAAAATCAAAGGGGGGTGGGGGGTACTTTGAAGAAACTAGAATATAAGACATGTTTTAAGTTATTTCTACTTTTTTGTTAAGTACATAATTCACATGTGTTCATTCATAGTTCTGATGCCTTCAGTGATTTACAATGTAAATAGTCATGAAGATAAAGGACACGCATTGAATGAGAAGGTGGGACTAACTCTTGCATTTACTCTGTTACATGATTTTTTTCCAGCTTCTTTTGTTTCTGTTTGTGAAGCAGAAGATCTCTGAATGAGATGAATGAGCTGCCTATCTTCGGGGGGGACAGAGGAGGCGGCTCCTCTGTAATCCAATCCATCGATTGGATAATTGAGTCAGTGCAGGATAATGAAATCCCTCAAGGTTGTCTTCTCCGTCCAACTGTCTCCTCTCGTAGACGTCTCCCTTCATCTTCTGTTATCCGTCCATCGGTCTGCGTCTGACGCACATTACAGGAAAGTGCAGTTTGTAAGAAAGACTCTGTCCGTTTTACAGGTTTTATATATTTAATCTGTAGGTTTGACTTCATAGTTCAAATACCAAATGCAATAATGTAATACTGCTTCCTGTGACGGAGGAAAGCTCGGTCTGAATCCATCAGGGTCAAAACTCAGGATGCACAAGGGCCCAGAGACCACCTACCAGGCCATTTCCACCCAATTAGGCCACATTAACCTTCATGTTGTCTTCATGTTGTCCTCATGTTGCCTTCATGTTGTCCTCATGTTGTCCTCATGTTGTCCTCATGTTGTCCTCCTGTTGCCCTCATGTTGTCTTCATGTCTCAATAATTCCTAATTTCTGCTTTTCTAACTCAAACATTAGGTATAATTTCCTATAAATGAAGTTTATTGACCATAAATTCTAAAAATAACTAAAACTCAAGTTAATAAGTTAGTGTTACGTAGTGTTGAAAACGTCAAAAAAGTGACAAACATTGAAAAAAAGCATCAAGTGTTGATTTTTTGGGGAAGACAGAACAAGGTGTCCTTAACCCTTGTTCTGTCTCTCTCCTGTTTTCTTTATGTCTCCATCAGAAATATGGACGGTTGATTCACAACTACAACAGCAGACTGGATCTTTCATTGGATTTGGGGTGTTTTCTTACTTTTTAGCAGTTAATAATAAAAGTAATAAAATGAAATTGGCCGTAAAAGTATCCTTCCTTTAATATTCGTCTAAGAAATGCAGAATTCAGCTTTTTTAACTCAAGGATTCTTTCTCCTCCCTCTCTCCCCTCCCTCTCTGTCCCTCTCTCCCCTCCCTCTCTCTCCTTTTCCTCTCTCTCTCCTCCCTCTCTCTCCTCCCTCTCTCCCCTCCCTCTCTCTCCTCCCTCTCCTTTTCCCTCTCTCTCCTCCCTCTCTCTCCTCCCTCTCTCCCCTCCCTCTCTCTCCCTCCCTCTCTTTCCCCTCCCTCCCTCCCTCTCCTTTTCCCCTCTCTCTCCTTCTCCCCTCTCTCTCTCTCCTTCTCCCTATTTCTCCCTCTCTCCTCCTCTCCCTAATTCTGAATTCAGCTTTTTTAACTCAAGGATTCTCTCTCCTCTCTCCCTCTCTCTCCTCCCTCTTTCCTCTCTCTCTCTTTCCTCTCTCTCCTCCCCTCTCCTTCTCCCTCTTTCCTCTCTCTCTCCCTCTCCCTCTCTCCTCCCTACTTCTCCCTCTTTCCTCTCTCTCCCTCCCTCTCCCTCTCTCCTCCCCTACTTCTCCCTCTTTCCTCTCTCTCTCTTCTCTCTTCCCCCTCTCCCTCTCTCCTCTCTCTCTCCTCTCTCTCCTCCATCTCCCTCTCTCTTCCCCCTCTCCCTCTCTCCTCCCTCCCTCTCTCCTCTCTCTCTCTCCCTCCTGCCCCGCTGCTACTTCATCTCCATCCTCCGCTGCATTATGACACATCGCATCCTTCCTCCTTTCACTCCTACCTCCATCTCTGTTCATCTTTTGTCTTTTCTCTCTGTTGCCTGGTTGCTTTTCCTGCAGGAACCAGACACACCTACACACACACACACACCTCCACCCACCCACCCACACACACACACACACACACACACACACACACACACACACACACACACACACCTCCACCCACCCACCCACACACACACACACACACACACACACACCTCCACCCACCCACCCACACACACTCACACACACACAGTTCTTCTTCTCCATCCTCTCATCCTGCAGCTTCTTCCCTTTCCCTCCCTCCTCTTCCTCCCCTCTGCGTCTCTGATCTCCTCCTGTAGTCTCTGCGGTAAAGTCTCTTAATAATTTATAAGAATCTAATATTCAATGACACACGCACACACGCACACGCACACACGCAAGCACGCACGCACACGCACACACGCAAGCACGCAAGCACACACACGCACACGCACACAGAGTGACATGCACACACACACACACACCACATGTTTTATTAACGGTGAGGAATCAGACCTCTGTTCCATCCATCCCATCATCCCCAGCCACCCGCCTCTTTCTCTCTCCTTCGCTCCCTTGCCGATGGTTGCCATGACAACCTCTCGTCCTAGAAACGGGGTTGTAAAAAAAGTGAAGCCCACTCCCTCGTTACTCCTCTACAGAAGCTCCTTTTTCGCTGTCCTATTGTCTTCATGACACATTAAAAAGAAAGAAAACCTCGCCAAAATAAGAGCATGTGCATGGAAACATTTAAGAAAATAAAAGCAATTCCTGCAGAGTTTAATGCACACTGAATACTCTTAATAATATGTCTGTCTATATGAAACTAATCATGTCTCACATATCTTGATATATTTAAATACACACACAGACACACGTCTCACTATCTTTGTGGGGACCAATTTTTTTGACATAATGCATTCCAGCGGTCGGGACCCCACAAGAACACTGGACCCCACGAATATAGTTAAACAAGCAAACACACAAACAAACACACACACACACACACACACAGGCATGTACACACACACACACACACAACCACACACACGCGCGTACACACACACACACACAACCACACACACGCGCGTACACACACACACACACAGACACACACACAGACACACAGGCATGTACGCAAACACACAGACACACTGACACTGACACACACAGACACCCCCCCCACACACACACACACACACACAGGCATGTAGACACACACACAGACACACAACCCCACACACACAGACACACACGCATTCATGTCCTACCTTCTGGGGAATTTTTGCAATAACATTTTTTTTTGAAAAATGTCCTTCATAAAAATCCATATTGATTATATACAATAATGTATATTTAATAATATATATAAAAAAGTATATTTAATAATATATATAATAAAGTATGTTTAATAATATATATAATAATGTATATTTAATATAATATGAGTGACATTGATTGACGAGGGCCTGGTCGTGTTCCACCGAGTTTTATTCCCTTCAGACATGAGTAACAGTGAGTTTGGTGACCGGTTCACCGTTCTGCAGCAGTCGGTTTAAGGCATGCACAGGCACAGAGAGAGAGTCCCCAATAAGAAGAGAAGGACATGCTTAAACCCCCCCCCCAAAAAAAAAACACCATCCTGGTGTTCAAAGGCGGTGACGCAACAACCCGGTACCCGCCGTCGGACAGCTGGCATCCATCTTGGCCGAGTGTGAGACTGTTTTGGTGGTTTTCCCGTTATTAACCCCGGTGTGAGACTGTTTTGGTGGTTTTCCCGTTATTAACCCCGGTGTGAGACTGTTTTGGTGGTTTTCCCGTTATTAACCCCGGTGTGAGGTTGTTTTGGTGGTTTTCCCGTTATTAACCCCGGTGTGAGATGGTTTTGGTGGTTTTCCTGTTATTAACCCCGGTGTGAGACTGTTTTGGTGGTTTTCCCGTTATTAACCCCGGTGTGAGACTGTTTTGGTGGTTTTCCCGTTATTAACCCCGGTGTGAGATGGTTGTGGTGGTTTTCCCGTTATTAACCCCGGTGTGAGACTGTTTTGGTGGTTTTCCTGTTATTAACCCCGGTGTGAGACTGTTTTGGTGGTTTTCCCGTTATTAACCCCGGTGTGAGATGGTTGTGGTGGTTTTCCCGTTATTAACCCCGGTGTGAGACTGTTTTGGTGGTTTTCCCGTTATTAACCCCGGTGTGAGACTGTTTTGGTGGTTTTCCCGTTATTAACCCCGGTGTGAGGTTGTTTTGGTGGTTTTCCCGTTATTAACCCCGGTGTGAGATGGTTTTGGTGGTTTTCCTGTTATTAACCCCGGTGTGAGACTGTTTTGGTGGTTTTCCCGTTATTAACCCCGGTGTGAGACTGTTTTGGTGGTTTTCCCGTTATTAACCCAGGTGTGAGATGGTTGTGGTGGTTTTCCCGTTATTAACCCCGGTGTGAGACTGTTTTGGTGGTTTTCCTGTTATTAACCCCGGTGTGAGACTGTTTTGGTGGTTTTCCCGTTATTAACCCCGGTGTGAGATGGTTGTGGTGGTTTTCCCGTTATTAACCCCGGTGTGAGACTGTTTTGGTGGTTTTCCTGTTATTAACCCCGGTGTGAGACTGTTTTGGTGGTTTTCCCGTTATTAACCCCGGTGTGAGACTATTTTGGTGGTTTTCCTGTTATTAACCCCGGTGTGAGATGGTTGTGGTGGTTTTCCTGTTATTAACCCCGGTGTGAGACTATTTTGGTGGTTTTCCCGTTATTAACCCCGGTGTGAGATGGTTGTGGTGGTTTTCCCGTTATTAACCCCGGTGTGAGACTGTTTTGGTGGTTTTCCTGTTATTAAACCCGGTGTGAGACTGTTTTGGTGGTTTTCCCGTTATTAACCCCGGTGTGAGATGGTTGTGGTGGTTTTCCCGTTATTAACCCCGGTGTGAGACTGTTTTGGTGGTTTTCCTGTTATTAAACCCGGTGTGAGACTGTTTTGGTGGTTTTCCTGTTATTAAACCCGGTGTGAGACTGTTTTGGTGGTTTTCCTGTTATTAACCCCGGTGTGAGACTGTTTTGGTGGTTGTCCCGTTATTAACCCCGGTGTGAGACTGTTTTGGTGGTTTTCCCGTTATTAACCCCGGTGTGAGACTGTTTTGGTGGTTTTCCCGTTATTAACCCCGGTGTGAGATGGTTGTGGTGGTTTTCCCGTTATTAACCCCGGTGTGAGACTGTTTTGGTGGTTTTCCTGTTATTAAACCTGGTGTGAGACTGTTTTGGTGGTTTTCCTGTTATTAACCCCGGTGTGAGACTGTTTTGGTGGTTTTCCTGTTATTAAACCCGGTGTGAGACTGTTTTGGTGGTTGTCCCGTTATTAACCCCGGTGTGAGACTGTTTTGGTGGTTTTCCCGTTATTAACCCCGGTGTGAGACTGTTTTGGTGGTTTTCCCGTTATTAACCCCGGTGTGAGACTGTTTTGGTGGTTTTCCCGTTATTAACCCCGGTGTGAGACTGTTTTGGTGGTTTTCATGTTATTCACCCCGGTGTTGTCGTCCTGCCGACGACGCAACTTTTTGGTTTTCTGGGTAAAAATCATTGTTGGTTTTGTAAAATATGACATGGTAGAGTCCGAGCGAGCCGCCAGAAACCAGACCCACGTGACACGTTCGTCCAATCAGCTGCCGGATTTCATTTTTTGGGCGACCCTAGAGATCAGCGCCGCCTGTTGTCATGGAGACGGCGTTTCCGCCGGGTTGGTGCGTCAGAGCCTTGACAGAAGCGAGCAGGAAGCAGGTTATACCGAGAGTTACAAACAGGATTAAATACAAAAGAGATCCAGAGAAACAGGGAGTAGAAATATAAAAATACAAAAATCAGAGTCAAGTCATGAGGGAGTGTACAAAAGAAATGAAAATGATGAACAGGAAACGCACAACAGAAGACACAACACACAACATGACAGTACAGTAGAGCCCGACCGATAAATCAGCAGGCCGATAATATCGGCCGATATCAGACATTACCCAAACTATAGGTCTCGGGATTAATAATGGCCGATAAAAAGATAAAAATTAATAAATATGATATGTATATATGTTTATATTTTTATTGATTCATTCATCAGAATCATTCATAATCCCAAATAAATTCTGATAATTGAATATTTAAAAACTAAAAACGGACGGTCCACCATGTTGTGAGAGTGGGTGTTGCATAGTTTGTCCACCAGAGGGCGCTCTACAACTTTAAGTTTCATATCTTTAGTTTTTTCTACTTTTTATTATCAGAACTTTAATATATTTTGATGTTCCGTTGTGACAATAAAACAAATTATCATATTATTTTAGTGAGAAATCATAAATAACTACAAATAACTGATGTTGGGAAATCTGTGTTTTGTAACGTGTTTCTGGA
>JAQOOF010001023.1:5000-13000 GCA_029931835.1 Etheostoma nigrum | reverse complement strand
CAGATCCAGTATTAGGAGACCACTAAGGTCTATATAAAAGAGACTTCAGATACAGTATTAGGGACCACTAAGGTCTATATAAAAGAGACTTCAGATACAGTATTAGGGACCACTAAGGTCTATATAAAGAGACTTCAGATACAGTATTAGGGACCACTAAGGTCTATATAAAGAGACTTCAGATACAGTATTAGGGGACCACTAAGGTCTATATAAAGAGACTTCAGATACAGTATTAGGGGACCACTAAGGTCTATATAAAGAGACTTCAGATACAGTATTAGGGACCACTAAGGTCTATATAAAGAGACTTCAGATACAGTATTAGGGGACCACTAAGGTCTATATAAAAGAGACTTCATATACAGTATTAGGGGACCACTAAGGTCTATATAAAGAGACTTCAGATACAGTATTAGGGGACCACTAAGGTCTATATAAAGAGACTTCAGATACAGTATTAGGGACCACTAAGGTCTATATAAAAGAGACTTCAGCTACAGTATTAGGGGACCACTAAGGTCTATATAAAGAGACTTCAGATACAGTTTTAGGGGACCACTAAGGTCTATATAAAGAGACTTCAGATACAGTATTAGGGACCACTAAGGTCTATATAAAAGAGACTTCAGATACAGTATTAGGGACCACTAAGGTCTATATAAAAGAGACTTCAGATACAGTATTAGGGACCACTAAGGTCTATATAAAAGAGACTTCAGATACAGTATTAGGGGACCACTAAGGTCTATATAAAAGCATCCGAAGACCATGTCATGGGACCTGTAAATGGTATTATTATTTCAAATGTATTTTTTAAACTACCGAGTGGGTCATCATCATCTCGATAGACGATCTTTGCATTGACTCAAATCGACCAGCAGGGGCGCTATCATCGGGTTAACAGTGTCCGGTGTGACACCGGATTCATAACAGACGTAAACGGCTAACAAGCTAACCGAGACTTACTTTAACGGCTACTTTAACGTTTATTTTTACCGGTTACGGTCCTTTTTACCGGCGGCGGAACGCTACGGTAGCTGGACGGCTGTCGTTAGCCGAAGCACCGGGAACCGAAATGAAGACGATCACTCCGCGTTCAGGCTAACGTCCGTTACTTTTACCGTTAGCAGTAGCTAATGCTAGCTAGTCGCTAGCCCGCGGATGCACACATACACACAATCCTCAACAACAACAACAACAATAACGACAACAACAGCGGGCCTGTCAACAGCACTTGGTAACAACACAAACACGCACTCTTTTCATTGTTTTAACCGGGACATTAATGTGGTTTTTTAACGGGAAATGTGTGTTTCATGGCGGTAATAGCCGTTAGCTACAATGCTAAGTTGGTGTAGCTGAATCATGTGAGGGGGGGACTATTTAATCTCCTACATGCCGTTAACCCAATGTCAGATAACTTCCATAATAATAGCACTATAAGTTAGATGTTTTGATAGTTTTCAGTGGTTATGGGGCGAAATATGTACGAGAAATATAATGAAATATGGTCGTTGTTTAGGTACATTAAACCACATTAAGCTTTACCTTACAGTATCCCTTAATGAAGCAGACAATGTCAGATAACTTCCATAATAATATGACAATAAGTTAGATTTTTTGATAGTTTTCAGTGGTTATGAGGAGAAATATGATGATAATTGGTCGTTGTTTTAGGTACATTAGAGTAGAAAGCCTTTATTGTCATTATACACAAATGCAGTACCTGTGCAACGAGATTGAAGCAAAACCTTTACAGTGTCAACATGAAATATAAAAATATAAAATATAAAAATATAAAGTATAGGTAGTGCAGAAAAAAAGAGAGGGGGTGGGGGGACCTGGTGCACAGTCCTGAGAGCATCTGTATACATACATAAAATAGTTTTGTATACACATCATGTAAGAATATAGTTTGGTGTATCAAATATTGCACAGTAATGAGATTAAGTGATTTCATTTCATTACAGTGCAATTTTAAAAATAATGAATAAATTAAATAATGCACTGAAGGAAATTGCACACATTAAACCACGTTAAGCTTTTCCCTTACAGTATCCCTTAATGAAGCAGACAATGTCAGATAACTTCCATAATAATATGACTTTGGGTTAGATGTTTTGTTAGTTTTGGGTGGTTATGGGGAGAAATATGTGAGAAAAATATGGTGAAATCATGTTTAGCTTCTTCCATTTTCTAATGATTGCTCCAACAGTGGACCTTTTTTCACCAAGCTGCTTGGACATGTCCCCGTAGCCCTTTCCAGCCTTGTGGAGGTGGACAATTTAGTCTCTATTGTCTTTGGACAGCTCTTTGGTCTTGGCCATGTTAGTAGTGTGATTCTTACTGATTGTATGGGGTGGACAGGTGTCTTTATGCAGCTAACGACCTCAAACAGGTGCATCTAATGTAGGATAATAAATGGAGTGGAGGTGGACATTTTGAAGACAGACTAACAGGTCTTTGAGGGTCAGAATTCTAGCTGATAGACAGGTGTTCAAATACTTATTTGCAGCTGTATCATACAAATAAATAGTTGAAAAATCATACATTGTGATTTCAGGATTTTTTTTAGATTATGTCTCTCACAGTGGACATGCACCTACGAGGACAATTTCAGACCCTCCATGATTTCTAAGTGGGAGAACTTGCAAAATAGCAGCGTGTTCAAATACTTATTTTCCTCACTGTATATATATATCTATCTATCTATTTCCTCCAATATGAATCATACCCCTATCACCAGGACCGTGCAGCCCTACTCTGAGTAAACAGGTCTTTACTGCCCCCCCCTCCCCCCTCCTGCAGACCTTCTGTGTTGAGGCGCGATGGGGAACCAGCTGGCGGGCATCGCCCCGTCTCAGATCCTGTCCGTGGACAGCTACTTCTCCGACATCCACGACCACGAGTACGACAAGAGCCTGGGCAGCACGCGCTTCTTCAAGGTGGCCCGGGCCAAGCACCGCGAGGGCCTGGTGGTGGTCAAGGTCTTCGCCATCCAGGACCCGTCGCTGCCGCTGACCAGCTACAAGCAGGAGCTGGAGGAGCTGAAGATCCGCCTGCACTCCTGCCAGAACTGCCTGCCGTTCCAGAAGGCCTCGCTGACGGAGAAGGCGGCCATCTTGTTCCGCCAGTACGTCCGCGACAACCTGTACGACCGCATCAGCACGCGGCCCTTCCTCAACAACGTGGAGAAGCGCTGGCTGGCCTTCCAGATCCTCAACGCCGTGGACCAGGCGCACCGGGCCGGCGTTCGCCACGGCGACATCAAGACGGAGAACGTGATGGTGACCAGCTGGAACTGGGTGCTGCTCACCGACTTCGCCAGCTTCAAGCCCACGTACCTGCCGGAGGACAACCCCGCCGACTTCAACTACTTCTTCGACACGTCGCGGCGGCGGACGTGCTACATCGCCCCGGAGAGGTTCGTGGACGGCAGCATGTTCACCACGGAGAGCGACCAGAACACGCCGCTGGTGGACCTGACCAACAGCAACCAGCGGGGCCGAGGGGAGCTCAAACAGGCCATGGACATCTTCTCCGCAGGTAGAGGGACACTTCACTCACAGCTGGGACATATGGGGACATCAGATAGATAGATGGATAGATAGCCCAATAAAGTCCTGTTGTCCTCATGTTGCCCCCATGTTGCCCTCATGTTGCCCTCATGTTGTCCTCATGTTGTCTTCATGTTGTCTTCATGTTGTCCTCATATTGTCCTCATGTTGTCCTCATGTTGTCTTCATGTTGTCCTCATGTTGTCCTCATGTTGCCCCCATGTTGTCCTCATGTTGTCCTCATGTTGTCCTCATGTTGTCTTCATGTTGCCTTCATGTTGTCCCCATGTTGCCCTCATGTTGTCCTCATGTTGTCTTCATGTTGCCCTCATGTTGTCTTCATGTTGTCCTCATGTTGTCTTCATGTTGTCCTCATATTGTCCCCATGTTGTCCTCATATTGTCCCCATGTTGTCTTCATGTTGTCTTCATTTGTCTTCATGTTGTCTTCATGTTGTCCTCATGTTGCCCTCATGTTGTCTTCATGTTGTCCTCATATTGTCCCCATGTTGTCCTCATGTTGTCTTAATGTTGTCCTCATGTTGTCTTAATGTTGTCCTCATGTTGTCCTCATGTTGTCCTCATGTTGTCTTCATGTTGTCCTCATGTTGTCTTCATGTTGTCCTCATATTGTCCTCATATTGTCCCCATGTTGTCCTCATGTTGTCTTCATGTTGTCTTCATGTTGTCCTCATGTTGTCTTCATGTTGTCTTCATGTTGTCTTCATGTTGTCTTCATGTTGTCTTCATGTTGTCCTCATGTTGTCCTCATGTTGTCTTCATGTTGTCTTCATGTTGTCCCCATGTTGCCCTCATGTTGTCCTCATGTTGTCCCCATATTGTCCTCATGTTGTCCTCATGTTGTCCTCATGTTGTCCTATATCAGTGTTCTTTTTAATTCCCCAAAATAACATGATTGATTCCACCCAACGCTCTTTGCCAAGTACAAATCTCTACTTTCATTAATTTTGGGGCGTCTTATTCAATTTTATAGCATTGTAAAACAAATGGAAGTGTTTTTGAAATAGTATTGAGTAAAAGTTGACATATTCCAGTCTGTGATTATCATCAACATCCATTCCTTTAATTTTAGTCTCAATAATTCCTAATTTCTGCTTTTCTAACTCAAACATTAGGTATAATTTCCTATAAATGAGGTTTATTGACCATAAATCCCAAAAATAACTGTAAAACTAAAGTTAATAAGTTAGTGTTACGTAGTGTTGAAAACGTCAAAAAAAGTGACAAAAACATTGATAAAAAGCTTCAACAAAAGTGTTGATTTTCAATTTTGACGGGAGGACAACACGAGGGTTAAAGGGCTATTGCATGAAAACCAGCCGTTCAGACTGCAGTGTGTATATCTGTGTGTGTATCTGTGTCTGTGTGTGTGTGTGTGTATATCTATGTGTTTGTGTGTGTGTATATCAGTGTATATCTGTCTTTGTGGTTATCTCTGTGTGTATATCTGTGTGTGTATCTGTGTGTAAATGTGTGTGTATACCTGTGTGTCTGTGTGTGTGTGTGTGTGTATCTATGTGTGTGTGTGTGTGTGTGTGTGTATCTATGTGTGTGTGTGTGTGTGTGTATATCTGTGTGTGTGTGTGTGTGTGTGTGTGTATATCTGTGTGTGTGTGTGTGTGTGTGTGTGTGTATCTGTGTGTGTGTATATCTGTGTGTGTATCTGTGTGTAAATGTGTGTGTATACCTGTGTGTATATCTGTGTGTGTGTGTGTGTATATCTGTGTGTGTGTGTGTGTATATCTGTGTGTGTGTGTGTGTGTATATCTATGTGTGTGTGTGTGTATATCTATGTATGTGTGTGTGTGTGTGTTTATCTCTGTGTGTATATCTGTGTGTGTATCTGTGTGTAAATGTGTGTGTGTGTGTGTATATATCTGTGTGTGTGTATGTATATATGTGTGTGTGTATGTGTGTGTATATCTGTGTGTGTGTGTGTGTGTGTGTGTGTATATCTGTGTGTGTGTGTCTGTGTGTGTATATCTGTGTGTGTGTGTGTGTGTGTATATCTATATGTGTGTGTATATCTATGTGTGTATGTGTGTGTGTGTGTGTGTGTGTGTTTATCTCTGTGTGTGTATCTGTGTGTGTATCTGTGTGTAAATGTGTGTGTGTGTGTATACCTCTGTGTGTGTGTGTGTGTGTGTGTGTGTGTATATATCTGTGTGTGTGTGTATGTATATCTGTGTGTATATCTGTGTGTGTGTGTGTATATATATCTGTGTGTGTGTGTGTGTGTGTGTGTGTGTGTGTGTATGTATATCTGTGTGTATATCTGTGTGTGTGTGTGTGTATGTATATCTGTGTGTATATCTGTGTGTGTGTATGTGTGTGTGTATGTGTGTGTGTGTGTATATCTGTGTGTGTATGTGTGTGTGTGTGTGTGTGTGTGTATGTGTGTGTGTGTATGTATACCTGTGTGTAAACGTGTCTTTGTGTCTCCAGGCTGTGTGATCGCGGAGCTCTTCACCGAGGGCGTCCCTCTCTTCGATCTGTCCCAGCTGCTGGCGTACCGGAAAGGCCACTTCCAGACGGAGCACGTCCTCATGAAGATCGAGGACCGCAGCGTCCGAGAGCTGGTAATCAGGGCTGCACGCCACCAGGAAGTGATCTCATCGCCTTTATTTTGACTGATAGTGCGACTGCAATATGATTCACAATATTGGCGGGAAGGGTCATTTTTATATCATTATTGTAATTTGATTCTAAACCAATTATCAATGCTCAATCAATTTTTTATCTACATTTCCATGCATGATTTAAAAAAAACAACAACATATAAATCTGAGTTTGTTACATTTTGACATAACGCAGTATTTGTCACACACAAGTTGTACTGAAACATTTTGTCTACTGAGGTTTTTATTGAGGTGCTGAGTCACCTTCTCTCTCAGTGATCTTCTAGTCAGCAGCTGAGGAAACATGAGGTGGTCAGTGTGACGTGATGAAGATCAACAGCTTTTATGTGTTCTGCCTAATTATCTTATGTATGTCTTATTAGATCATCTGTGTGCATATATACAAAACAACAACAACAACTTAGCTAGTGTTGCAGGGTCCTCTGACAGGAAGTGGTTTCAATTCAATTCAATTCAATTTTATTTATAGTATCAATTCATAACAAGAGTTATCTCAAGACACTTTACAAGGACCCAACAGTTCTAGTAGTTTCCTCCAGAGCAAGCAACAGTGCGACAGTGGCAAGGAAAAACTCCCCTTTGGGAAGAAACCTCGGACAGACCCAGACCCAGACCCAGACCCAGACCCAGGCCCAGGCCCAGGCCCAGGCCCAGACCCAGGCTCTTGGTAGGCGGTGTCTGACGACCGGTTGGGGATAGAATGAAGAGTGGCAATAACCAAGTCCCCAAAAAATAAATCAAAATAATAGTAGTTTGTAGTAGTTCTTTGTAGTAGTTCATGGCATCGCAGGGCACTGTGCAGCATTACAAGGCCCAGCAGGACGTAGCTGGGCACCGCAGATCGTGGCAGGGAAGGGAACGTGTAGCAGGACCATGGCGACAGCTGCAACCATGAACTTGGAGCCTCCCTGATCCGAGGAAACTGGGAGAAAAAGAACAAAAGGACTCCGGGGAATGACTCCCCAGAGCTAGGTTAGTAACAAGCATTTCTGGGACATAGATGCACACAAAATAGGAAGATAGGAGAGAGGAGCTCAGTGTGTCGAAGGAAGTCCCCCAGCTGTCTAAAACTACTACAGCATAACCAAGAGAGACAGGGTAAAGAGAGGAGCCTGGACAGGCCACAACTCTCCCCAACCGGATCGGGTTGTATGCCAAGTCTCCCTTTAGTTTTATTATATGACAGATAAATCTGACAACTATGACGAGAAGCAGGTGGGCCGGGATAGGCGGACGCTGCGACTCCTCACTCCCTAACAATATTCCTCTCTCAGGTGGCTCAGATGGTGCAGCGGGAGCCGGAGAAGCGTCTGACAGCAGAGGAGTACCTCAAGCAGCAGAGAGGGAAAGCCTTCCCCGACATCTTCTACACCTTCCTGCAGCCATACATGGCTCAGTTCGCCAAGGAGACCTTCCAGTCGGCCGACGAGCGCGTGCTCGTCATCCGCAAAGACCTGGACAACATCCTGCACAACCTGCGGGGAGGTGAGTGGACCCGAGGTCTCAGACTACTTGTAGAAACTAGAGCCCGACCGATAAAGGATTTGATTTTTAAGACAGATTTGAATATTTGGTTATTTAAAAATCTGATATGCCGATGTATTAGCCGATTATATATATTTAAAAAAGAAAAAATCCAGAAACGTGTTACAAAACATAAACAGATTCCTCTAACATTAGTTATTTGTAGTTATTTATGAGTTCTCACTAAAATAATATAATTTGTTTTATTGGCACAACAGAACATCAAAATATATTAAAGTTTTGATCAATAAAATGTA
>JAQOOF010001022.1:0-13000 GCA_029931835.1 Etheostoma nigrum | reverse complement strand
CCAAACACACACACACACACACACACACACACACACATTTATAACCACTTCTTCAGAGCGCTGTTTATGAGCAGAGGCTTGGTGTGTGTGTGTGTGTGTGTGTGTGTGTGTGTGTGTGTGTGTGTGTGTGTGTGTGTGTGTGTGTGTGTGTGTAAGCAGCCGTGCTCAGTGCAGCGAGCATCCAGGAGGGCAAAAGGCTCAATTCCCCCAGATTTGACTCCTTGTAATAAATACATCAATTTCTCCCCCTCTTTACACAATCTATTAATTATATCTACATTTTCAGTCAAAATATTTTCACACAGGGAATGCCCTCTCTCTCTACCGCATAACTCACGTCTGATGGCAGATTCATTGATTGTCGCTCAACCCCATGTCCTGAGTGTGTGTGTTTTAACGTGTGTGCTTACATCAGTGTTTGTCTGTGTTCGTGTGCGTGTGTGTGCGTGTACGTGTGTGTGTGTGTACTTATGTCTGCCCTGAGAGTTTGAGTGATGGCCATGGAGAGTTATGGCCTGGCCATATTACTGTGCTGACATCTACTCCATTCAAGTGGCCTCAGTCGGTGCCGTACTTCTCACCATATTGAAATAAGAGCTCTCATAGATTTAGTTAGCAATATTTTTAAACTGCTTAACTGCTGCGGCCTTTTTAAACACAGCTGAGAGGTGGAGGAGGGAGGGAGGGAGGGAGGGAGGAGGGCTGCTTCAGCTAGTTAACCTGTGTGTGTAAAACCAACAGACTGTACACAGAGACCCCTCCTCTATGACCCCACTTTCTCAGGAAAGTATATAATCTCTATATGCAACCTGGTTTTGTTTCATCATAAAAAAAGATGGAACAGGGGGGTGATATAGGATGCAGTTGAAAAAAAAAAGAGGCGATAAATGCGAGTGACATGCATTTCTGGGCAATACCGTAAACACACTCAGGCTGAGGCCCTGTCAGCACAGAGGGACACTAAGTGTTCATAAATTCCTGGCCGAGCAGAGCGGTACTGATGATTGCATTACAGCACGCTGCCTGGAGAAGAATTAAGGACTCACCTCTGGAGCAGAGTGAGGCAGGGCTGCTGGCAGCTACTGACAGGGCCGCTCTACTGACCAGAGATCAGACAGCAGCTTGGGCAGGGAAAGCAAAGACTAGCTATTTAGCTGCTGCTGTTGATCAGCTTGTCCAAAGCCTGAAGTTTACAATGTGAGACTTTCCTACCAAATCAAACCTGACTATTAACCTTTATGTTGTCCTCGGGTCAAATTGACCCGTTTTCCTATATCAATGTTCTTTTTAATTCCCCAAAATAACATGATTGATTCCACACAACGCTCTTTGGCAAGTACAAACTCTACTTTCATTAATTTTGGGGCGTCTTATTCCATTTTATAGCATTTTGGAAATAAATTGAAGTGGTTTTGAAATAGTATTGAGTAAAAGTTGACATATTCCAGTCTGTGATTATCCATCAACATCCATTCCTTTAATTTTAGTCTAAATAATTCCTAATTTCTGCTTTTATAACTCAAACATTAGGTATACTTTCCTAAAAGTGAGGTTTATTGAACATAAATTCCAAAAATAACTATGAAACTAAAGTTAATGACTTAGTGTTAGGTAGTGTTGAAAACGTCAAAAATGTGTCAAAAAAAGTGTCAAAAGTGTTGGAAAAAGGGACAAAACATAAGAAAAAGTTTCAAAAATTGATAAAAAGCCTCCACAACAGTGTTGATTTTCAATTTTGACGGAAAGACAACACAAGGGTTAAAGTCCACCTCGATACGTTGTGCCTTTTAGGGCTGCACGATATGAGGAAAATATCTAGTTGCCCTTATTTTGACTGATATTGATATGCGATATGATTCATGATATTGTAGGGAATGATCATTCTTGTATCATTATTCTCATTTGCACTGAAAAAAATTACAGCGGGATTTATGCGCGGATCTGATTTGTTCTGTAGTCTGTAGGATAGGATTTTTAGGATGGGACGTCTCTGCAGCAACACAACACTTATATACAAATATTGAGACCACCTGAGATTGGGATATTGTCCACATTGCGATTTCGATAAAATTGCCATAATTGTGCAGCCCTAGTGTCTTTTGACCAAGGTAAACATTTCCTCTAGTCCCGTCACATATGCTTTATCTAAACGTGGTCCTATTGCATTCAACATTTTATGTTTGGAACAGCTTATCTGCTGATCTGAGACCTGCACCTACGTCTTAAGATAAATCTATCTACTGTTATTTTATTCAGTATTGTTTTTATGTTTTTTAGTTTAATTTCTGTGTTATGCCGAACATTTGGCTCATCCCACATGGGAACACAGACAAGAATACAAATCACACAGCAACCACCTCAATCACCAACATTATATATGCTTCTGTATACTTTCAATTAAAAAGCATTCAGATAAATAAAATAGCAGAAGAAAGAATGTAAGCACAACAAGCCTAAAGTTTATCCTGATAAAGGGATTATTTTTTTTTACACTCATCTCCCTGGCTATCTCCAAAAGACTTACTAATTTAAATGTGTCATATGTGAACAGGCAACTACGTCTTTGTGCATCATCCATATTTATAAAACACATTTCTATTATTTATCTTATAGGTTTTCGTTTTGTGTTTCTGCTGCTTTTGGTTCTTCTGCCCTTCTCAATTTTCCTTTTTCTCTAATTATCTGATATTTTATGTGATTATTTACCTCAGGAAAGACAAAGCCTGGGATTCTGGGATTGACGCTAGACTGGGGCTGCACGACATATTGTTTTTTAACGTCACTGTGATATATTTGTATTCAATTCAGCGTTCAATTTGTTTAATAAAAGAATGTTGGAAATGATTTCCTTTCATTTGTTTTAAATTCAACAACCAAGTTCTTGTAGCAGAATACTGAAAGCAGCAGAAAGGCAGAATGAAGTACACTTTAATATTGGTTTATTAATTGAAAGTAATATCGTTATCGCGATATTCAACAACGGTATCGCATATTACCCTCATATGGTGCAGCCCTATGCTAGACTGTGGCTTTTCATTAGAAGTCTTTTATCATTTACAGTTTTTATACGCTCTAACATAAGACACTGTTCCTATGACGATGACATCAAAGACTGCAGACAGCTTGCTATCAACTTTCTGTACAAGTGTTTTAGATCCATGACACAAATTGCTCAGACGGATTGCTTGCATACTATAACAATATCTCTGGAAGTGAAGTAGGTACACAGAGACACACACACACACACACACACAACCACAGGGTAAAAAGAGACAGCGGTGTCCTGTCAAGCCACAGAGCCTGATTTATCCTCTGTCACTGCTCTCATTCCTGTCCTGCAGACCACAGACATGAGGGATGCCTTTAATTTCCCATTAAAATGCTCTGGAACAACTGAGGGCTGAGAAGGCAGTGCGTGCCGCTGTGTGTCACTGTCTGTGTATGTGGATAGCTTGATTAGACCGTGTAACAGTGGTAGATGTGTAGTTCGTGCATGCCGGGTTTGGCCGGCATTTTCCGTTAAGCCGTACAGACACCAGAGTACGAGTGTGTGTCAGGAAGCTGTAACATCATTCCAGATGACATGGGCTGCAGCTCCAGGGCCAGGCCCACGATAAATATTAATGGCCAAGAACGAGTCGATTGGGAGTTGAGTTATCAGGGCGGGCCTTCCTAATTGACATTTTACCTGCTGTATACCTTAACAGGGCTGTAAAACACCAGGCCCGGGCTCAGCCGTAGGGGCGACGTGTCAGTCAAGCTCTTCCCCAGCACTGCCGCCTTCCTCTGGGGAGGGGAGAGCCGCTCCAGCCCGCCCAGACTCGTCATTGTTCAGGTTTAGCACCGAGGTGTTACATGGAGCATTTTAACATCGAGGCCACTATTCCATTTTTATTTAGAGAAATTAGGATGCAGTAAAAAGACGAGGCTACAGCTTTCCTCTAGTCTCTATACTGCACTACAGAATCAATCTCATTTTGTTTTTTACAAATAATTAACTGTTTTTGGTCAACAAATAACATAAAAAGGTTCATTTCAGGTTCACTCTTTCTGACTAAATAAGCACTTTCATTTCAGCTCGACTACAATTTCAAACTTTCAAAACCTAAAAAGGGGATTTATTTTTAAACTTTTATCAATTTCTACACTATCTGAAAAAAACATTCATAGTCCAAAGTCCACTTATAAAATAGATATTTATGTTGTGTTTTTTTATCATTTATTCACATGTAAGCACAGTTATCTCATGGTAATTTGCATTGCTAGTTGTATGCTGAATATTTTCATGATTCATCTTGGTCCATACAATGACAGAACATAGTAAGAAATGTCCAAATTCACATATTGCTTGAGTTGTCTGATTAAGTTTGTGTCGATCGCCTATTTGAGTTATTTTTTCTGCTCATATTTTTTCGAAATAAATTGGGTCTTTCTCTCGTTACAGAATTTCACACGTTCATTTATCAATCCCATTCCTGTCTTTCACTGACACAGAGAGGCAGTTCAAACACACCCTCACACTGGGCAGGCATGTAAACAATCTCTGGCCTTTACCATACACTCGCAACATTACTACACTCCCACTCAGCCAAAACATTCACTTGTCTACTTCCAAAGAAACTACACGCACATAACTGCATACAAAAACACAACACATACAAAGTGGAAGCACTGGGCCCGGGAAAGTGTTCCCACTTACATTATCTGAAAATTGACAGGCGGGGCAGACAACAAACAATTATCCCCGGGGCACGGGGAGGAATCGAAGATTGAGAAAACAAATATGGGTGTCGTCATCAAAGCTAAATGGCAGGCCCTGTGTGAGAAAGACTGAAGAGTCTATTCATATTTACTGTTGCCAGGATTTCAATATCAACATCATTGAAAGCACATCAGATGTTTTTCCTTTCCACTGACTGATTCACAAACAGAGTGTCATGTCTGTTTGATGAAAATGAAAATACAACAAAAAGGTTAATCCATAGACAAACACCATTGAATAAATAGCTCATAATGCCGGCATATTAGCGGCACTTATAGTAAATGGCAGATAATTATATTTTCTAAAGGCCAATGTTTGTAATATTTTTTGGAAAAGAGCAAATGTGACTCAGTGGTGGCTGTGATTTATGAGCGTTTGTGGAGGTGCAGTGTAGCGTGGTGATAGCGCCAAAAATCATGGAGGAGAACCAAAACACACACAGCTCTGTGATCGCAGAGCAACTGGCACCACAGTCCATATCTCAACATGTTATTCTATAGTCCGGTGCCCCCCCCCCCCACCTAATCTCCAGGGAATGCAGAGATGAGCATATGATATACCTGTAGTCAATTAAGCATCAGACATAAAACTGCACTTTTAAAACCATGTTTCCTTGTGAAGAACACCGAGCTGAAGTCCTCCGCTGCTGCTGTTAGGTCTGAGTATCTGGCTCCCCCAAGAGGCCGTTATACCATACTACTATTCTACTATTCAGCTGTAGAACAAGTAGGCTAAAAGAAGGCTTGAATCAATGAGCCACTGACCAAGATTTAAGATTTTCTACTTGAATACATAGCTAAATTATATCCAAAGATGTTAGAACACGGGTCAAACTCAAGGCCAGGGGGCCAAATCCGGTCCTTCACAAATTTTGATCCAGCCTGTGTATCAATTTAGGTTTACAATGAATCGGAAAGTGTTTTTTCTAACTGCAATCAAACACTCAGAACAGAATTTGGCAGATTTGCCGACTGAGACGCAGACATTCCCACAGACCTGGTGAGTTTGGATATTCAGGCTGGGAGTCGGCAGGTGTGGTAGCTGCATTTCAAAATGTAATCATTGTTTTGCTAAACCCTACGAAGGCTACTTTTCTGCTGACTTTTTTAGAGCTTTATGTCGACCAAACTGTAAATGAGTAGACCACATGAGACAAGCAATAATACAGTCAAAGATATTTGACTGTATTATAAAATAAATAAAAGCATGTCAATAATCTATTCAATGTGATTTTCAGTTTTCAGTGTGGCCTTTATTGATATCGAGTTGACCACCCCTGTGTTAGTACTATGATGTGTCAGTTAAACAGGAAACTTATATACAAATATATGAAGATGATAGTATAATAAAATGCATCTTTCAGAGCACATGTTATCCCATTCTTGGACCGGACACTTCTGCAAAGAAAATGGACCAGTTTGAATATTTGCGTTGACTTTTTATTATTACTTAGGCCAAAGTGTGTTTAGCCTGTGTATCCAGTAATTTAAGCATTAACTGTAGTGTATTTAAACCGTAAAGAAACTAAAGTTAATGCTAAGGAATCCATGATTTGCTAATAAATCTTGATAACCAATAAAGAAGCAGTCTCAAAACATTTTAAAACGTTTTAGCCTAAGCTCTGACTGCTACACTAATTCCAAGTATCTACTGTCATCTTGTGGCCATCTGCCGTCACTACATACTGAGGGAGAAGTGGCAGGCAATGTACAGTGGGTACGGAAAGTATTCAGACCCCTTTAAATTTTTCACTCTTTGTTTCATTGCAGGCATTTTCCAAAAATCAAAAAAGTTCATTTTATTTCTCAGTAATGTACACTCAGCACCCCATCTTGGACAGAAAAAAACAGAAATGTAGAAATTTTTGCAAATTTATTAAAAAACAAAAACTGAAATATCACATGGTCATAAGTATTCAGACCCTTTGTTCAGTATTTAGTAGAAGCACCCTTTTGATCTAATACAGCCATGAGTCGTTTTGGGAAAGATGCAACAAGTTTTTCACATCTGGATTTGGGTATCCTCTGCCATTCCTCCTTGCAGATCCTCTCCAGTTCTGTCAGGTTGGATGGTAAACGTTGGTGGACAGTCATTTTCAGGTCTCTCCAGAGATGCTCAATTGGGTTTAAGTCAGGGCTCTGGCTGGGCCATTCAAGAACAGCCACGGAGTTGTTGTGAAGCCACTCCTTCGTTATTTTAGCGGTGTGCTTAGGGTCATTGTCTTGTTGGAAGGTAAACCTTCGGCCCAGTCTGAGGTCCAGAGCACTCTGGAAAAGGTTTTCGTCCAGGATATCCCTGTACTTGGCCGCATTCATCTTTCCCTCGATTGCAACCAGTCGTCCTGTCCCTGCAGCTGAAAAACACCCCCACAGCATGATGCTGCCACCACCATGCTTCACTGTTGGGACTGTATTGGACAGGTGATGAGCAGTGCCTGGTTTTCTCCATACATACCGCTTAGAATTAAGGCCAAAAAGTTCTATCTTGGTCTCATCAGACCAGAGGATTTTATTTATCACCATCTTGGAGTCCTTCAGGTGTTTTTTAGCAAACTCCATGCGGGCTTTCATGTGTCTTGCACTGAGGAGAGGCTTCCTTCGGGCCACTCTGCCATAAAGCCCCGACTGGTGGATTGCTGCAGTGATGGTTGACTTACTACAACTTTCTCCCATCTCCCGACTGCATCTCTGGAGCTTAGCCACAGTGACCATTGGGTTCTTCTTTGCCTCTCTCACCAAGGCTCTTCTCCCCCGATAGCTCAGTTTGGCCGGACGGCCAGCTCTAGGAAGGGTTCTGGTCGTCCCAAACGTCTTCCATTTGAGGATTATGGAGGCCACTGTGCTCTTAGGAACCTTAAGTGCAGCAGAAATTTTTTTGTAACCTTGACCAGATCTGTGCCTTGCCACAATTCTGTCTCTGAGCTCCTCAGGCAGTTCCTTTGACCTCATGATTGTCATTTGCTCTGACATGCACTGTGAGCTGTAAGGTCTTATATAGACAGGTGTGTGGCTTTCCTAATCAAGTCCAATCAGTATAATCAAACACAGCTGGACTCCAATGAAGGTGTAGAACCATCTCAAGGATGATCAGAAGAAATAGACAGCACTTGAGTTACATATGAGGGTCACGGCAAAGGGTCTGAATACTTATGACCATGTGATATTTCAGTTTTTGTTTTTTAATAAATTTGCAAAAATTTCTACATTTCTGTTTTTTTCTGTCCAAGATGGGGTGCTGAGTGTACATTACTGAGAAATAAAATGAACTTTTTTGATTTTTGGAAAATGGCTGCAATGAAACAAAGAGTGAAAAATTTAAAGGGGTCTGAATACTTTCCGTACCCACTGTATATAACATATACTTAACAATATTATAATATACAGTATATACTATTGTTATAGGTATTAAGATGGGGTTTTAGTTTTGAGTTCACAAAACATATACTCCAAGCAATGCCTCAATGTGCACAATACAATGAGTAGATCCCATAAAGTATCAATAGCTTTGTCTTTGGATCAACTAACAGCTGCAGGTCTGCAGCTTCTGAAAAGGTTTTCTGTTCTCGTGTCATGTCCGTAGTCCGTCTGTAGGTCCATGTTTATGCTGTACTCATTGGAAGCAAAACCAAACAGCATGCTCAACGTTTTCTACGGACTTTGACTGCATCTGATAACGGCGCTCGGCCTTTACACACCAAACATGCGGGCACATAGTAGGTTACAGTTTTATCTTCTATCTAGAGCGAAGCTGCAGTTTCAAATTCCACCACAGTGTCACAATTTAAGAGCTGTGATGGCAAAATGACTCATGTGATGACACGTCACTGGCTGAGAAGTTGTGGTTAAGAATTCAGAGAATTGGGGGTCTGTCAAGACTTAATAGTGTATTAATAAAAACATTACTTTTGCTTCTTATTTTAGAATGAGGGTAAATACATCTTCATGCGATCGGTTTTCCACCTTCTAGGACTATGTTTTTTTCTCATGTAATTCTAATTGTATTTAATGTGTATACAGATATAGCAATAAAGTCCTGGTTTTTGAAATAGACTGAACCAAGAAAGAAAACAATCTAGAACCGAATTGCACACTTGAAAACATAAAAAATGAATGAGCACTGTTGAGCCTGTGATTCCTCCCCAATTCAACACATGTAAGCTTGGATTACGAGAGTTTGTATGTATTTTCCCCATAGAATGTGAATGCACCATCGGAGCATCAAACAGCACTTACTGTGAAATGCTCCTGGGATTTGTAGTTCTCATCGAGGTAGACGCGGGCTCTGTTGTACTCCCTCATGGCATCACTGGACAGCATCTCTCTAATGGACAGAACACACACACACACACACACACACACACACACACCCCGATAGATCAGGAAATGGCAGTCAAATCCAAAAGCACCTTGGAATTCTTCAAGCTAAACCCCATTTTCAAAATACCCTGGTACAATAAGGCCTTTTCTTTTGAAAGAAAACCTATTTTGCTCTGTTGACGTACAGCTGTGATATGACCAGTGGGGGGAGTAGTCCGCCAGTTTAAAAACAGACTACTCCTGCATGTTCCACATCAAGGGGGTGTTTCCTTAACATAGAAACTGCTCAGTTTAAAGTGACTAATAATAACCCTTTACTGTTTCTGAAGCGCTGTCATTTTCCATATAATGGTCTTAATGGTGCTCTAAGCGATGTCCCACATGTTCATTTATGTCCAGAGCCATGCCCCTTTTGAAGTTCACTAATCAATAACTTGAAAAGTAATTGAGATACATACATGCTTTATACATCTTGTAATAAGCGTAAACAATTGATGATTCACTGAAAATGTGGTTGCAATCGGAGCTACGGTGTAGGAGGAGATCTCAAAAATGTGTTTTTCAAAACATTCAAAATGGCAGAACATTTTCTAGGCGGACCTTAATGATCCTTGAGGCTTTTTTGTAGAGCACATTAAGCTGCACCTGTGTGAGAAATTTCAAGTCAGTCGGACTAACGGTGTAGGGGGCGTGGCCTTTCAAAGTTTGCATTTTGAAGCCTTAATTACAGTGCCATCATGTGGCCGATTGGGTTCATATTTCTATAGAAGCACATGCACACCATTTCCAAACAACAAATAATAAAAATAATAACTAAAACAGACAAACATAGAAGGTGCCTAATTAGGCAATTAGGCAAATTACCACATCATGAGCACAACACTTACTTGACAAAACTATCCACGTGTGACATAGATGCCTCATAATTCTTCCCGCCCACCTCCTGGCAGTGCATTGCCAAGAAGTGAGGCTTGTGTGTCTGTACGGTCTGTAAGGGAAGAGAGAGAAAAAAAACACAGGTGAAAAAGGGAGGGAAAAAGACGAGCAGTTCCACGTTTTCCGTGTAAGTGCACCCTAAACAGCTGTAACAACACTACAGTACGCCCATTTGCTCATAATAAACAAACCTTGAGTTGAATTATTCAGTCAAGCGCAAAAACCTAAATGAGCGCGGCGCCTGGGCCTCTCTACAATTCTTCCTAACTCAACTCTTTGACATGCTACTATATTTACACAAGACAAAGTGCCTTGCTAATATAGGCAGAAGGCACTTAGTGAGCTTGTTCCACAAGCATAATGCGGCGCCTTCTTCATTTACTGTCAGGGATGTGCCTAAAGCGCAGTATGTATGTTATAGATGCTCGTGTGTCAGCGCCTGCTCTGACACATCACTCACTACACCAACAATCCATAGCTGCAGGCATATGGCGGGGAGCCCTATTAGAATGTGGGAAAGACTCTAGCAAATACAGGCAGTTATAGAAGAAAAGAAGTTGCATGCATGTTCTGTAATTAATACAAATTAGTTGTTACTGTTTATAAAGTATAAGCGGTAAGATTCACTTTTATCAAGTCTGATCCACGACCCAGTATGATCGATGCAAAGTGAAAATACCAATACATATCATCTGCAGGATGCCCCTTTAAGATTTTTGTTTGTTTTTAATTTAAATGTCTGAAGGAGCTCATTAATAACATTTTCAAATCACATTTTAGTTGATTTTTTTGATTGATAAAGGTATCTGTTGAATGGGCATATATCCCCTCATGTTGATAGCAGGCCCCTGAATTTAATCAAATCGAAATCGCATGGCAGCAGGCTTAAATATATCAGCAGAAATCATATTGTTATTGTTGTCCAAAGACTCAATATAATATCACATTGTGATAAAACCTGTGATTTACACCCCTAACTGCAAGATATTTCATCCAGACTCACGTGACCTCGTGTTGCTTTTACATTCCCTCATGGTGTTTGTGAGCACCCTGTCAGAGGTGTTTAGGGTGGCTGACCTCTAATGGAAAAATCAATACCGCAGGGTGATATACGGCACTCACAAGCACTCACAGGGCCAGGCCTATGGATATAGGCAGGGAACATTCTGTACATCAATGTCACTCGGTGATGGGCAAATGGTCCCTGGACCCGAACGGAGCACTGCTCCTTCACCAGCACCCCACCCCGGCTCGCTGTTGCATTATGCTCACTACAGGCCCAATGAAATAAAAGTAATGTATGGCAATAACACTATGGATTTTCCATCAACCTATGGCTTGTCACTTAGCCCGATGACCCAAGAGCGGGGACCTAGAGCAGCTCAAACTTGGAAAGATTAGTGGACCTATCAACTCGCGATGGAAAAGGTCACAGTCTCAAGGAGCTTGCAACTGTCAGGCACGAATGGGACGTGTGGGACGTGGGTGTGTGTGCGCACACACACCAACATGCACGTGCTTGCGTTAATCGACTGCATTTTATTTATCTTTCCAGGCTGTAAATCCTGGTCTACGTTGGCAAACAGACACTATATCTAGGTGGTAATTTCATTACCAGAGTCACCAATGCTATCAGCCCAAAACCAAACAGCATCAACCAGAGACCTTACTTTACTTTGACAAAGAGCAAACCTGTGACCAGTATCCAATTACAAAGGTACCACTGTTATCAAGAAATTCTCTTGACATTAGGGTTGAGTAGGGGTTGAAATGTTGACATGCCAAATATTGCATTAATAAAACATGATTTTGTGATGGGCAACAACAGTAGTGGCCTTTCTAAACAGCCCTTTAGACAGTGACAGCTGCCACTGCTGTGCAGACATGACTAACAGAGTACTTGCCATATGGGACCTTTTCTTTTTGACTTTACAAGGATGTCGGACGCTGATGTGTTTGATATGAAGGTGTGTCCTCTCTCTTTTTCTCTTTCCATTTTCCCATGACCTTATTTGTAACTTCCAAAGGAGCCTAAACTACATATTTGTCACACAGACAGAGGAGGCACCGCCCTACTAAAGTCTAATCAAAGTCAGTCTTCCAAATTCCCAATGCTTCACTCAGTCACGACAGCAGCCTTTTGTTCTCTTATCTTAATCGTGAGAGAAGACCGTACTTCATGTGACATGTATGAAAAAGAGGCATAACAAACCTCAAACAAGTTTCACAAGTGTGCTCGCTGCTGAAAATGTTGTGAAGTTCTAGTTGAAGTGGCAGTCGAATTACAAATACTTAAAAGAAGTTTGGAAAAGCTGAAAGACGTAGGAGTTTCACTTTAACAGTAAGCAATTAGTGAAACATGAACCCCCCCCCATGCAATAAGGAATAGTAATCCATCCAACACTATTCATTATAGATCATTATAGATATATATATATATATATATATATATATATATATATATATATATATGATATATATATGTATATATATATTTTTTTTAAAGATTATTTTTTGGGCTTTTCGCCTTTAATTTTTGACAGGACAGTTATGTGAGAGAGAGGGAAGACATCGGATTCAAACCCTAGACCTCTGCGTCAAGGCATAAACCTCTCAGTACATGTGCACCCGCTCTACCACTGACCAAACCTGGCCACCCATTTAAAATATTTAGGGTCTTTTCAACAACGAGCAGAACACGACGGCGCCCCTACAAACTACCAGCGCTCTGTAGCGAAACCATTTCGGCGGGCGATGCGAGACACGTCGGTGTTGTTTTGCATCATTACCCTATCTACTAGACAGAGGGGGCCTTTGAGGAGGACTAATCAGGAGAGCCTGACTATTATTTCATGGTTCCTATTTAGAGGTGGAAAATAATTATGAGAGGAGTTTGTAAGCAAGCTTTGCTTTACTGTCTTGCTTTACTGTAGATTCACTCAAACAAACTCTTCTCATAACATAATATGGAGAAAATTATGCTTTG
>JAQOOF010001021.1:0-13000 GCA_029931835.1 Etheostoma nigrum | reverse complement strand
TTTTTCCAAGGCCATACACTGTGTCATGGACTTAATCCAAGCTCCAATAACTGGTGGATCAGACCTTTTCCAGCTAAGAGCGATCATTCTTTTCGCTTGCAATATAAAATGTTGCTTTTACTTTACACAAGAGCAGCCATTTTCCCCTTTTACCATGGGAACGTTGTGAAGTGGCGTAATTACGCAACAAGACAGTTTTTGGGGGGGTTGGGGGTTCCCTTTATTAAAGTGACAGCAGAAAGACATGAAAGGGGGGGAGATGGACCACAGATCGGATTCGAACCCGGGTCGCTGCAGGACTCAGCCAAAACAGGGTGAACGCCCTTACTGGACGAGCTAGAGTCCAGTGTTTGCAAGTTCCTGCAATTTCATTGCTTAAAATTGCATAAATATCCTGCATATTCCATCACATCTTTTAAGAAAACATGCAGCATAATCAAGGATTTTTGCCCTTAACAATCACAAAAAAAACTTCTGGATTTTTCTGGAAGGACTGTTTGTTACATTGCAGAGTTTTGTGGTAAGTTTGAAGGTACTTTTAGCTCCTGAATACTCCTTCAGGCTCTTCCATGTCTGTGGTATTTGTAGTATCCCTGTAAAATCTCACATAGGACTCCTACAGCTGCGCTATATACTGTAACGGCTGGACTGAAACGTAACAGACTGGTTTAACTTGCATGAAATGAAGTTGGTACAGAAGCCGCGAAGCCATTTACAACATGAGGAGTCTCTTCTGAAAGAAGTGCTTAAATAAAAAGTTTTAAAAGTGTTGATATTTGAATAGGAATAGTTGATTATTCTAACCATTTTGATATTATACTAATCATTTAAGCACATTTTTTAAGCAAAAATGCCAAAATACTGTGTGTGCATGTTCCAGTCTCTTAAATGTGTTTTCTTTTAGCTCCTTGATATTGATTTGTGTGTAGAGCTGCAAAGAATAATCGATTACTTGTCAAGTAAGAAATGACTCGCCAACTGCTTCCAGCTACAGCTTGTGTAGCATTGCTGTGGGTGTAATATCAATAAATATGGCATTATTATGTTGATTATTGGCATAAGTAAATGTCATGAGAGCAAAAGCTTTGAAAAAATGTATGTATTTGGTCAACTGTATAAGTTATAATGATTATTTCTTCAGTGTGTGACTCCCGAGACATATGAGAAGTGTTTTAGAGAGTAAAATGGCTTATTTATTACTTATCTGTCTGTGATATCAATACATATCTGGAAGATTCATGTTCTGTTTTATTTATTTATTTGTCTTTAAGGCCCTACAACCATTTTTAACATGCAAGTGACCTCATTGCAAATATTCTAATAACCCAGTTTGTCCTGAAAATAATCCCGTTCATATCATGACTGTAGACAACAGGGTTGATGTTTTACAAGTTATTATAAAATAAATCCAGACGGACAATGAACTGTAAAAATGGCCTTAGGGCTCAGAGGGTTAAATGTGAATATTTTTTGCTCACTGATCCACAATTTGCACCATTTTCTGACAAAAAATCCACAACAACTAATCCATTCATCCAGAAAATAATCCACAAATATGACAACTTGGAGTTTGAGGAATTAAGATGTCCATGTTTTACTTTCTACTGACATTTTATGGATAGCAATTAATCCAGAGAATATTTGACAAATTAGTCACTTTACACACACAGATGTCAGAGCATCCTTTGCGTCTCTTTGTTGTTGTGTTGTGTCCCTTTTTTGGTAATTTGTGTTTTTTTGGGTCTCTGTTATTTGGCGTCTCTTTGTAGTCTGTCTGTGTCCCTTTTTGTGGTAGTTTGGCGTCTTTTTCACATAATTTTGGCCCGTTTTTATCACCATATGTGTCTAAAATGTAAAACTAGAGCAGATAATAAATTACACTCAAATTACTGCTTAAAGACAAAACATGCAAAAGAAGTCCGACTACAATGGTCAGATCTGAGAAGAGTCTTTTAACTATGTTTAATGCTATATTATTATCATTGCTGTATTCATGGCTTAGGTGCTGCCCAAAGCGGCAAAAAAATGATAAAAGATTCAAATTGTAGACAAATCACAATGAGGGAGTAGCCTGTTGGTAGCCTGTTGGTAGCCTGTTGGTAGCCTGTAAAGTAGCCTGTTAGTAGCCTGTAAAGTAGCCTGTAAAGTAGCCTGTTAGTAGCCTGTAAAGTAGCCTGTAAAGTAGCCTGTTAGTAGCCTGTAAAGTAGCCTGTAAAGTAGCCTGTTAGTAGCCTGTAAAGTAGCCTGTAAAGTAGCCTGTTAGTAGCCTGTAAAGTAGCCTGTAAAGTAGCCTAGTAGTAGCCTGTAAAGTAGCCTGTTAGTAGCCTGTAAAGTAGCCTGTTAGTAGCCTGTTAGTAGCCTGTTAGTAGCCAGTCAGTTAGTAGCCAGTCAGTTAATAGCCAGTCTGTTAGTAGCCAGTCTGTTAGTAGCCTGTAAAGTAGCCTGTTAGTAGCCTGTAAAGTAGCCTGTAAAGTAGCCTGTAAAGTAGCCTAGTAGTAGCCTGTAAAGTAGCCTGTTAGTAGCCTGTAAAGTAGCCTGTTAGTAGCCTGTAACTGTAGTAGCCTGTTAGTAGCCTGTTAGTAGCCAGTCAGTTAATAGCCAGTCTGTTAGTAGCCAGTCTGTTAGTAGCCTGTAAAGTAGCCTGTTAGTAGCCTGTTAGTAGCCTGTTAGTAGCCAGTCAGTTAATAGCCAGTCTGTTAGTAGCCAGTCTGTTAGTAGCCAGCCTGTAAAGTAGCCTGTTAGTAGCCAGTCTGTTAGTAGCCAGCCTGTTAGTAGCCAGTCTGTTAGTAACCAGTCTGTTAGTAGCCAGTCTGTTAGTAGCCAGTCTGTTAGTAGCCAGTCTGTTAGTAGCCTGTCTGTTAGTAGCCAGCCTGTTAGTAGCCAGCCTGTAAAGTAGCCTGTTAGTAGCCAGTCTGTTAGTAGCCAGTCTGTTAGTAACCAGTCTGTTAGTAGCCAGTCTGTTAGTAGCCAGTCTGTTAGTAGCCAGTCTGTTAGTAGCCAGTCTGTTAGTAGCCAGCCTGTAAAGTAGCCTGTTAGTAGCCAGTCTGTTAGTAACCAGTCTGTTAGTAACCAGTCTGTTTTTAGCCTGTCTGTTAGTAGCCTGTCTGTTAGTAGCCTGTCTGTTAGTAGCCAGTCTGTTAGTAACCAGTCTGTTAGTAACCAGTCTGTTTTTAGCCTGTCTGTTTTAGTAGCCTGTCTGTTAGTAGCCTGTCTGTTAGTAGCCTGTCTGTTAGTAGCCAGTCTGTTAGTAGCCAGTCTGTTAGTAGCCAGTCTGTTAGTAGCCAGTCTGTTAGTAGCCAGTCTGTTAGTAGCCAGCCTGTTAGTAGCCAGCCTGTTTGTAGCCTGTTTGGACCCAGAGCCATAAATTCTTGTATCAACATGTCGACATTTGGGTCAAAGTTTACACATGCAGGCATAAATACACAGACTCCCAGCTGAACGTAATAATGGTGCAGGCCTGTGCCAAGACTCCCAGCCATTAGTTTAATGTACAAGCCTCCCTCTTTGTCTCTCATTGAGTTTACATGCACAGCAGTAACCAAGCAATGGTCTCCTCTTACCCCGGAGGTTAAAAGAATAACCGAGTTACACCAGTTCTCCCAGTATACATGAGCCGTAGGCCCGGATCAGAACATTCAAATATTGTGTTTTAGTTTTTTTTTACAACAGGCATGCAGGCTGAAATTCCCCCTGGTGTTTGTTGTCAGGATTAAGCTGCTTGCTGCGAGCTAATTTCCACAGCGCTATGTGGTCCATCTCAGCCGATAACGGAGAAATGTTGAGTTACAGCGAGTAGTCTGATGTTTGTAGAGGTGTGTATGGTTCTACTGTAGCAGCCTGGCGTCGCTGCCTGGAAGAAACTAGATTATAAGACATGTTTTCAGTTAAAGTACATAATTCCACGTGTTCATTCCTAGTTTTGATGCCTTCAGTGATAATCTACAATGTAAATAGTCGTGAAAATAAAGGAAAGGCATTGAATGGGAAGGTGTGTCCAAACCTTTGGCCTGTACTGTAAATGCACCAACTGCATGATTCAGAGAAACACAAGTTATAATGTAACGTGCCTCTGCAAGACTTTTCTTTGTAATAGTGTGTTTGTGAGTGAGTCACGTTGAAGCCTTTCAGATGACGGCCTCGCCTTTTACGAGTGACGCAGTCGGCTTCCACCCGAGCACTCAAGTCTTTTAACTGAGATAATACGTCTCTGATCATATAATATATATATAATATCCATAAATCATCCAGCAGCTATCTAACAAACGCAACATCCAGGTTCCTTGATTGACACTCCAGAAAATGAGTTATATAGCTTTGATTGATTATAAAATTGCATCCATCAGACTTCTAACTAACTTAATCATCACTGTATAAATAGGAAGTGACCCTTTTTATTTTTTTAATAAACAGACAAAGAAGAAATAGAAAACATTTAACAGTTGATCTGACGGGGAAGTGCATTACAAAATAACAACAGCAATAAAAAAACATAACAAATTGTGCATAGATTGGTCCTCCGTGACTAGGTTAACATGCCGATATTCCACTGTTATTCAGAATATGACAATGTTAATATGTTAATTAATATTAATATGATGTTATATTAATATGTAAACGGCATATTCTGTTTGGATAGTCCGGTTAACCCTCACGTTGTCTTCCCGTCGACCTGCAACTTTGGGATTTTCTGGGTTGAAATGTCAACATTTTGTTGTTCTTTTTCTACTCTTTTCTCAATGTTTTTGTCAATTGTATTCCTATTTTTTGTCACTTTTTGAGTTGTTTTAAAATTATGTCTTAGTCTTTTTTTTTTTTTTTACAATTTCTTTGTCCCTTTTCCAGTGTTTTTGATGTTTTTTTTGTCACTTTTTTTACTTTTTGGTCACTTTTTCAGCATTTAAAAAAAAACTTTTGTTGCTTTTTTCCTGCTTTTTTGTAGTTTTTTTGTCACGTTTTTCAGTGTTCTTTCTGATATAGAAAGTTTTTGTAAACCGGTCAAATTTGACCCGAGGACGACACAAGGGTTAAGGCTTTTCTCCGAATATAGCATTTTCTGATTAAGACGTGTGGGATGTACCGGTATTATTCTGGTTTTAGAAGCATTCTTTACACATGTTTACGGTATCGATAATGAACTTTGGTTAGTTTCAGCCATGTTAACTGCTGTCCAACAACAACAACAACAACAACAACAAAGAAATCCACTTGTCAGCTCTGTTAATTCATCAACTAATGCTCTGGCATCTTCAGCCTCTCTCTTATCTTTGGGAAATGCTGCTCAATCACATAAATATATGAGATATTCTCAGTTTTAAAAGAGAAGAGGAAAGATGTTGGGACTAGTTGGGTGATTTGATGAAGTTGCAGGTGATCCAGACCCAAATCCCAAAGATTAAGGATTACACACTTTTGACTATAATATTTATGGTTAATGTCCTTTTACAGACAAATGTTCCTTATTATTGTTATTATTACTGTTTGTATTGTTTTCTCTATACTGTCTTTTACTGTATTTCTTGCAAAAACGGATGCTGGAATTTCAATTTCCTTGCGGGAGTCATCCCAAAAGGATTAATAAAGAGAAGTCTAAGTCTATGAATTTCTAATTCATAGTTTCTTAAAAATGAGGCTTATTGACCATAAATCCCAACAATAACTGTAAATCTCAAGTTAATAAGTTACTGTTACGTAGCGTTGAACACTGAAAAAAGTGCCAAAAGTGTTGAAAAAAGGGGGAACATTTTTAAGAACAAGTAAAAAAACAAACAAAAAAACAATAAAAAGCGACAACAAAAGTGTTGATATTCAATTTTGACGGGAAGACAACACAAAGGTTAAGCTAAAATGCTGCTTTTCTTGGTTTTATGTGAGAATAAAGTCCTTTTATCTTCTCGGTCCTTTTGCAAATCAATCAATAATGAAAACAATCCGTAGTTGCTAAATGTAGCAGCTGAAGTGCCCTTGAGCTAAAACATTAATTGCTTCTAGTTCAAATCCCAGACTTTAGAAACCCAACAGATGACGAGCACCGAGGAAAATGTGCTTTGGTGTGCGTTTACGAGTCTCAACGCAGCTCCAGCACACAGCTGCAGCAGGGCCAACATCTGGAAGTGTTAAAACGCCTGACGACTCCAGCAGAATCCCACGGCAGCCAATCACAGCCTCACTTCCTGAGTGCTGCCTTCCAATCAGGTTGCTGGCCAGAACAGACAGGCGGTCCAGTTAGAGTTTTAGTGAGAGAGAGAGAGAGTTTGGGGGAAGAGAAGAAGACAGAAAACTGAGAGGTTTTGTGTTTTTGAATAGCAGAATAGGAAGAAAGAAGTCTTTATTTTATTTTGCACGTCCACATTTAGTTTCTCTGGACACTACAGGGAAGTCAAGCTGACCTGATTACCAGTTTGGGGTGTGAAGGGAAGCAGAGGAAAGGAAGGTAGGAAACGGTTAAAGGCACACGTACAGAAGAAGAGAGAGAGAGAGACTATTTTACCTTCTCTTTTCTTTTTCCTTTCTTTTGGACATTCAGATGAGGACACACACATTTGACTTTTTCTTCTTTATTGTTGCTCATCATTGTAATTTTTTCTGAACTACACTTCCCAGAGACCACCTGTCAATCACTGTCACCGACGGCGATATCCTCCTTCCTCTGGATTTTCTCTGGTTGTAGTTTCTGTGGGTGGCGTGCAAACATAAGACGGTTCACTTCCTGTACGGGAGAGGATTGTTTTAATCACAAAAACCAAATGGAAACCTCTTTACCAAACATCTGCCCAGAATTCATGGCTTAATTGTATTTTTCATTTTAGTATGTGATTGATAACGTGTCAATTTTGCTAAATGTATGAAACTTGTTGCCTAATCAATCATTTGGACGTTTTTGGTAACTGGTGACAATACAAAAGTTAAGTTTTGGGACCATAAACAGTAGTTTTTATTAATGCTTTGGTTGGTAGTTTTAACCCTTGTTTTTTTTTTTCATTTAATATTAATTAATTTCATTTCATTTCTCTCTTCACAGGTCGTTCTAACAGACGTAAGCCAGAGCATCGTCTCAGGTGAGAGGTCTCTTTGTCTCGCCTGTTACCAGGAGATGTGCATTTAATGGGACCCACATGGAGACCGAGGCTGTTAAAAACCCCGGAGATTCAGAACCATCTTCCGACCCGTGTTGTTGAAGAATAAATCAGTTAATCAGTGCTTCTGATTGTGCTAAAAGAAACTAGAAAGTACTAATTTTCTGCTGTTTGGGACTATTTTCTCCAGTGCTCTCGCAGACCTGCAGGAACTACTTTTCTACCCGTTGGTCTGCGGGTCTGACACACTCGTGAAAGTATTTTGGCTGTTGGCCGGTTGGCATGGAAACTCTCCGGTTAAGTCACAGAGTTTGTGTGCTGTGTGTGTGTGTGTGTGTGTGTGTGTGTGTGTGTGTGTGTGTGTATGCATGAATACACAGCAGACCGTTGATATTAGTCTGCATAAAGGAGAAAAGACAAAGTTAGAGAAGTATTGTAAGGCTTTAGTTTGTGGTGCTTAGGTGAATACTCAGTTAGGTCAGCTGCTGTGTGTTTTGCAGACATCCTCGCAGGACTTTCCCCATTCATTTCCACTGTGTTTAGCAGATCTGAGAGTATTTTTTAAGCTCTTCATCTTCACTGCGACACATTTTAAAACTGATCTGTTGCCAAAGTCAGCTGTGAAGGAGGGACCAAATGGGCCAAACTAATACCTTCAGTGAAAACCTGTAACTTAACACTCCCGGCAGCTGCTTCACATTTAAAGCCGTAGTCCGCTGTCTTTTCCTGAAGGGCTTTCATGCTAGGCAGCAGCTACAGGAAGTGTTGAATTTGCTTTAACAGCATAATAAAATCACAGTAGGTCTGTTTTCCTGTGATGTCCATGGGACAGTTTATTTGGCAGAAACTCCGATCCTAGAAATATGCCCTCTTCTCTCTTAAAGCCACATCTTTATATTCAGTGTTACTCTCCAAAACACATTTCCTTGAGTTCGAACACGTATGTAGAATGCATTTCCTTGCTGATAAAAGCTTTCTTAAAACATTTTGAACCGTGCATTGTTAAGGTTTATGTTTGCTTGAGAGCACTCTCCTTCTTCACCGCCATTGTTGGCGTATTGCTACGTCTTCTTTGTCATGTTAACGCCACCAACACAACGTTGATCAGCATGTCATTCACACTGCCTGCCTGCATAAATGTAACAGGGCCCCCAAAATAAGTTCCCGTTGGGTGAAATAGAACTTCCTATTTTATTAACATATCACTCAAAACAGAAAAAATACTTTGCACATCCATAACATAAGACAGGTGCGTCGAAGAGGTACAAGTAGGTAAAAAGTTAAAAAGAAACTCCTGCACACTGCCTGACTTGCAAAGATAAATTGAATAGCGTGCAACATTTTGGTGCCAGACCTTCATCGGGCAAAAAAAAAGATACCTGATTGAAACGTTGCCAAATTTACTTCAAGTGCTCACATTACACTTTTTGGCTTTTTTCCCTTTTTCTCCTTCTTTTTATTGTGTTCCATATCTTTTTTTGAGTTTGTTATAGGTTTACAAAGTTAAAACGCGTAAAATAAGATCATAGTGTAAAGTTGAACACTTAAAATAAGAAATTCACTCTTAAAACAAGCTAATTGTCTAAGACTTCTAAAGTTATTGTTTGTTTTTTTTATCTTGGTAAGAACCAAATAATTTGCAGTGTAACTCCATCAATGTACAGATTAGTATTAGAGAAACAGGAAAGCAAACAAAACAGGGACCCATTCATAAAGGGAAACGCTCTGTAGTGGTTCAGATACCCCGCAGGGTACAGCCCTGTTTTTATATCCTGCACACAGTTACATCTGACACCTTTCAAATGTGCAACTAAAGTAGAAATACCTGCGAGGAATAATTGTCCTAAAGTGTGTGCCCCATCATTTGAATGACGCAAACAAGACTCACTTTGTAGTTTAGGTTTACATCATCTTCTGCCCGAAGTGCCAGACCATCAGTCCCCCACCCCTTTCAAACATGAGGTAGTGGGGAAAGAGGAAAAAGCTCAAATGTTTGCCAAACGCAGAATAAATACGACATCAGCAAAGAGGGACAGGGTTAACAAATCAGAAGTTAACAAACTCTAGCTCCCAAAAACACACAAACTCCAGCCTCCAAAATGACACCTTGTAAAGTCTTAGAGCCTAAATCTGAGTTTTTTCTTTAGCCCAACACATTTTCAGGGGTCAGGGAGAAATGGAAACCACGTTGTTTTTCCATTACTGTTTAGTGTGTGTGTGTGTGTGTGTGTGTGTGTGTGTGTGTGTGTAAATAGTCAGGGGTGAGTCATGTGTGTCTGTTCATAGTTAGCAGCTCTGTGGCAGAAAGAGAGAGCTAGAGAGGGACGGTCAGAGACAAACAAAAAGACAGAGGGAGACACAGAAAGCATGAGACGTCTGACCTTCTGTCTTCTGGGTGAGTCTGCTGATTCCTAACCTGCCTAGCAACAGCTACTGCTCTAATTAAATGCGTCTTGTACACTGGACGAGTGCTGCGGCGTTGGCTGGGTATTGTTAAAAAAGAAATGTCAATACCAATACTGTGACTGCAAAACTGGATACTAAACAAAACGTAGGTTTTTCGATACCAATTTTATAAAACAAAAAAAAAGAAATTAAAACGTAACACATTACAACACAAATATTTGTATTTATTTCTTAGCTCCTAGTACGCGAGCCCTGCCTGACGAGTCTTTCCTTCTAAATGTGATCATTAATTTCAACGGGTCATCACCAAGCCAACTGTTATTAAAAGGTTCAACAGCTTCAAATAGTTAAGGTCCAGATAAATGAAGTCTTTTAAGGATTCTTCTACTCTCTTTTACAGATGTTTCCTTGAATCTGTCTCAGCCTTTCATAAAATCTCAATCCGTCCAATCAGAATAGACTCGCTAGTCTATAAGATTTCATGGTGTCTCAGACCGTGATGTTGTGACCTACTTCAAATGCGCGCTCTCTTTTTTTATTTTTTGTGAAATAATAATAATAATAATACATTTTATTTAACAGCGCCTTTCTAAACACTCAAGGTCGCTTTACAGACAATAAAAGACAATGACAAAAAACTAATTGTTAAAGTAACAGGATCTAAAAGTGAAGCGTTCATTTATCTTCCAAACTCACCTTTCAGTGTTTTGTGCATTTTATTGTCCCCAAAAGGAGAAATTAGTTTTCACAGGTTTTGTATGGACCAGCTTTAAGAACATCCGTGTACGTTGACACATACACATGCATTTACGTGTGAAAAACAAACCTTTAGTTCCCTTCCACCAAATAATTAATCCTGGACCTGTACTCAGTCATTTTAGCAGGTAGAGCCTGAACGTTACACATTGAGCCTTTGTCCTCAACCCGCCCTTCTGCACAGATCACAAACGTGTTCCCATTTTTAATTTGAGAGCCGAGCTGTTGTCTGTTATCTAATGCTGAGGTGCCCTGCAGCAAGGCACGCAACCTTCAGCTGTCTGAATGTGAAGCAGAGCTCAAAGAGACCGGACATGTTGGGAGATGTTATCCAGACGGAGCCAACAACACAACAACATTCAACTTGCTGAGGGATTGAGGGAGGGAGGGAGGGAGAGAGGAGGAGAGAGAGAGAGGGAGGGATGGCGAGGGAGGGAGGGAGAGGGAGAGGGAGGGAGGGAGGGAAAACATTTAACGCTGAGTTTGCAAACTGAGGGAGAGGGAGAGAGAGAGGGAGGGAGGGATGGAGAGAGAGAGAGAGAGGGAGGGAGGGATGGAGAGAGAGAGGAGAGATGGAGGGAGGGATGGAGAGGGAGAGAGGGAGGGAAGGATACTTTGACACTAGAGATTTTACTGTATGTTGATTGATTGATACTGTTGTTGATTTCCTGTTTTTTATTTTCTTAAAAAGTATATATTTTAGTTTACTCAATGAACCTCAGTTGTATGTATGTATTTATTTTTTTAATAAGAAATAATAATAATTTTAATTGTATTTTAATTTCTCTCTCTCTCTCTCTCTCTCTCTCTCTCTCTCTCTCTCTCTCTCTCTCTCTCTCTCCTCTCTGTAGCCAGGGTCCTCTCTCGTCCATCAGAGCAGCCATCAAGAGAAGTGAGTGTTGATCCTCGAGCTTCTCCTTCATCCCTGTGTGTTCTATGTCTGCAGCATGTTAGGGCTGGGTGCACTCGATACCTCGGTAGAAGCACGCTGCGTGCTTATTGGCTCACTGACGCTGATGAGGTTTACTCCTTTAGATATTGAATGGCGAGGCCTTTTTGATACTTGAGAGCACGTGTGTCAAACTCAAGGCCCGAGGGCCAAATCCAGCCCCTCGCAGGTTTTGATCCGGCCCGCATTTCAATTTAGGTTCACAATAAATGTAGGCCTAAGTATTTATTTTTTGTAACTTTTTACAAAGTTTGTGGTGCTTTTTTTTTCATTTTTTTATGAACATTTTTTTTCAATGCTTTAGGCACTTTGTTTTAACGTTGTTTTGTTAAGCTTTACTCGATGTTTCGCCGCCTTTTCCAACGTTTTTGGTGCTTTTTACAATGTTTTTGTTACTTTTTCAGACAATTTCAAAAAAAAAAAATCCAACATTTTTGGCACTTTTTTTAATGTATTTGTCGCTGGCTAAGGAACTTTTTTGGGGCTTTATGAGGCCCAAAATGTAAGCGAGAAGACTACAGTATATGAGACATGAGATAATAAAATATAAAATACAAAATATTTGACTTTTTTTCTTTAAATAAAAACATGTTAATAAACACATCTCTGGCCCTTGGTGTGATTCTCATTTTCCAGTGTGGTCCTTAGGGAGACTGAGTGTGACACCCGTGCTTTAGAGGCAATTTGGTCAGAGCGTAAAAAGTATTGAACTCTGTACTCAGTCCTACTGAAGATACACCCAATGTACTCAAAAAGAGTGTCAACAACAACCATGTGGCCTGAAACCACAGGAGCTTAAAAAGAGAATCAATCCGACGTTGTCTTACAGATTAAACCATTCCTGAGTGTGCATGTGGCGACCGTTGAGTCTAAACTGTAAGAGCAGAAAAACAAAAGAAGGTTATCTGTGCAGCAGAGCTTTGAAGAAGTCTGAAGTCCATTTGAGTTGTAGACTGAGATATTGTGGATTTTTTTTTTTTAAATGGAAAATATGCACAAAGCCGGAAAGTCCCAGGCCGGATTAATACCACAAACCCTTGTTTGTCGTGGTCTAGATATAAAATAGGAAAATATATATATATATATATATAATGTCAAGTGAATTATCTTCAAATCCAGACGACTTGTGCTTAATTAATTGACCCTTTCCTCTCATTTAGTGTAGAGGTATCTTGACTGAGGCTTTAAATAAAGCTCTGTGGTTTTGAATAGAGTGCAGCTACACAGCATGCTTTTGTAACGATGTACCCAACTGTAGTTAAATGCATAATTTCTTATTTCTACCCCTTGAAACCTGATATATGAAAACATGACGTATACTGCATAATCTTTACGAATTCTGCACACGCTGTGTGATCCTTAAATTTCAGTGAATTATTCACATGATTACAGATGAACTGCTGGTTAAATACATCACTTCCTGGTTTTAAAGACAGATGTGTCTCAGCCGTGTGACTGTGTCAGAGTTATCTGTTATATTGTCCATAGTAACTGTTTGGTGTCTGTGTTGTCAGCCTCCACCAGGACAACGTCTCTCTCTGAGTCGTCCAGAGAGAGAGACAGAGAGCGAGAGAGGGACAGAGAAAGAGACAGAGACAGGAGGTAAGACACATGTTTTACTAACAGTTTACAGGCCAAACCATCGTGCAGCAGTTCACACACAGGTTCCTGATTATTCAAATCAGGAACCTGTAAGTGGCTTTGGTATTTTACCGTCCAGCAACCACGTTGTTTAAATAGCAAATGCACCTGTGTCCATCTTTGCGACCCATGGGCATGCTGGTCTTACAGGGAGGTGTGTTCAGGTGCATTCTGG
>JAQOOF010001020.1:0-13000 GCA_029931835.1 Etheostoma nigrum | reverse complement strand
AATAAGATTTTAATGATATTGTCTAAAACACACACAAAAAGAAACGTATCACAGTTAAGAAGCTGCAACCAATTATTAAATAAAATAAAACTTATTAATCCCTTATCAAAATAGTTCCCAATTCATTTTCTGTTGACAGACTAATCAGTTGTTGTTGTTTTTTTAGTTATTTTAGTTCCTATTCAAAATCCCTTATTAATCCCACAATGTAAAAATGTACACAAGGGAAGAAAAACTACTTATTAAATAAAAAATGTAATACAAATTCTTTCCATTTTGTTATTTTACTTATTTATTTATTTGACACACAGCATACATCCAACCATCTAGTTTACGGATAATCTTCAGATCTGGCAACCGCGTCGGCCCTCGAATCCTCCATCCTGGCATTTACCTCCATCCTGGTAACTCACAAGTCCCCGGACCAAAAACAGGAAGTAAGTAGCCAAATCAAAAGTAAAATTCACTTTCTGTTTGGTAGTCGGAGCCCGGGGCTAGCGCAGAGACACTGCAAGTGGGAGAAAAACGAGAATAAAGGCCCAGAACTCGGTCAAACCGCACAGACGCCATAAGCTTTACCTTGGCAGCGAACATGGCGCCGGAGATGTGTTTGTCTTTCATTTAGCTGGGTAGCTTGGTGGATGCTAACTGTTAGCATCACACAGATGCTGTCTGTCTCCATACACCAGCTACTGATTGCTTGTACTCAGCTAGAGTGATTGTGTGAATGAAAAGGGGTTTTTGGAGCTTGCATCACGTTAAGTCACGCATCCATCCGCGCTAAATGCCCGTGTTTACGTCCGTTTTCTAAATAGCGACGCATGAATCTTACGCCAAACTCAATTTAAAGATAGGCCAATTCTACACAGACTGACTGAGTGACAAACAACACACACCCTACTGATTAACAACACACACCCTACTGATTAACAACACACACCCTACTGATTAACAACACACACCCTACTGATTAACAACACACACCCTACTGATTAACAACACCCTACTGATTAACAACACATACCTACTGATTAACAACACATACCTACTGATTAACAACACACACCCTACTGATTAACAACACACACCCTACTGATTAATAACACACACCCTACTGATTAACAACACATACCTACTGATTAACAACACATACCTACTGATTAACAACACACACCCTACTGATTAACAACACATACCCTACTGATTAACAACACACACCCTACTGATTAACAACACACACCCTACTGATTAACAACACACACCCTACTGATTAACAACACATACCTACTGATTAACAACACCCTACTGATTAACAACACATACCCTACTGATTAACAACACATACCCTACTGATTAACAACACACACCCTACTGATTAACAACACATACCTACTGATTAACAACACATACCTACTGATTAACAACACATACCTACTGATTAACAACACATACCTACTGATTAACAACACACACCCTACTGATTAATAACACACCCTACTGATTAACAACACATACCTACTGATTAACAACACCCTACTGATTAATAACACATACCTACTGATTAACAACACACACCCTACTGATTAACAACACACACCCTACTGATTAACAACACACCCTACTGATTAACAACACCCTACTGATTAATAACACATACCTACTGATTAACAACACACACCCTACTGATTAACAACACACACCCTACTGATTAACAACACACACCCTACTGATTAATAACACACCCTACTGATTAACAACACATACCTACTGATTAACAACACCCTACTGATTAACAACACCCTACTGATTAACAACACACCCTACTGATTAACAACACATACCTACTGATTAACAACACATACCTACTGATTAACAACACCCTACTGATTAACAACACCCTACTGATTAACAACACACACCCTACTGATTAACAACACACACCCTACTGATTAATAACACACCCTACTGATTAACAACACATACCTACTGATTAACAACACACACCCTACTGATTAACAACACACACCCTACTGATTAATAACACACCCTACTGATTAACAACACATACCTACTGATTAACAACACCCTACTGATTAATAACACATACCTACTGATTAACAACACACACCCTACTGATTAACAACACACACCCTACTGATTAACAACACACACCCTACTGATTAATAACACACCCTACTGATTAACAACACATACCTACTGATTAACAACACCCTACTGATTAACAACACACACCCTACTGATTAACAACACACACCCTACTGATTAACAACACACACCCTACTGATTAACAACACACACCCTACTGATTAACAACACACACCCTACTGATTAACAACACACACCCTACTGATTAACAACACATACCTACTGATTAACAACACATACCTACTGATTAACAACACACACCCTACTGATTAACAACACACACCCTACTGATTAACAACACACACCCTACTGATTAACAACACACACCCTACTGATTAACAACACACACCCTACTGATTAACAACACATACCCTACTGATTAACAACACATACCTACTGATTAACAACACCCTACTGATTAACAACACATACCCTACTGATTAACAACACACACCCTACTGATTAACAACACATACCTACTGATTAACAACACCCTACTGATTAACAACACACACCCTACTGATTAACAACACACACCCTACTGATTAACAACACATACCCTACTGATTAACAACACACACCCTACTGATTAACAACACACACCCTACTGATTAACAACACACACCCTACTGATTAACAACACACACCCTACTGATTAACAACACACACCCTACTGATTAACAACACACACCCTACTGATTAACAACACACCCTACTGATTAACAACACACCCTACTGATTAACAACACACCCTACTGATTAACAACACACACCCTACTGATTAACAACACATACCCTACTGATTAACAACACATACCTACTGATTAACAACACCCTACTGATTAACAACACACACCCTACTGATTAACAACACACACCCTACTGATTAACAACACATACCTACTGATTAACAACACATACCCTACTGATTAACAACACATACCTACTGATTAACACATACCTACTGATTAACACACCCTACTGATTAACAACACATACCTACTGATTAACAACACATACCTACTGATTAACAACACATACCCTACTGATTAACAACACATACCTACTGATTAACACACCCTACTGATTAATAACACATACCTACTGATTAACAACACATACCCTACTGATTAACAACACACACCCTACTGATTAACAACACACACCCTACTGATTAATAACACATAGCTACTGATTAACAACACACACCCTACTGATTAACAACACATACCTACTGATTAACAACACATACCTACTGATTAACAACACACACCCTACTGATTAACAACACACACCCTACTGATTAACAACACATACCTACTGATTAACAACACACACCCTACTGATTAACAACACACCCTACTGATTAACAACACACCCTACTGATTAACAACACACACCCTACTGATTAACAACACACCCTACTGATTAACAACACACACCCTACTGATTAACAACACACTACTGATTAACAACACACACCCTACTGATTAACAACACACACCCTACTGATTAACAACACACCCTACTGATTAACAACACACCCTACTGATTAACAACACACACCCTACTGATTAACAACACACACCCTACTGATTAACAACACACACCCTACTGATTAACAACACACCCTACTGATTAACAACACACCCTACTGATTAACAACACACACCCTACTGATTAACAACACACACCCTACTGATTAACAACACACACCCTACTGATTAACAACACACACCCTACTGATTAACAACACACACCCTACTGATTAACAACACACCCTACTGATTAACAACACACACCCTACTGATTAACAACACACACCCTACTGATTAACAACACACACCCTACTGATTAACAACACACACCCTACTGATTAACAACACATACCTACTGATTAACAACACACACCCTACTGATTAACAACACACACCCTACTGATTAACAACACATACCTACTGATTAACAACACACACTACTGATTAACAACACCCTACTGATTAACAACACACCCTACTGATTAACAACACACCCTACTGATTAACAACACCCTACTGATTAACAACACACCCTACTGATTAACAACACACCCTACTGATTAACAACACACCCTACTGATTAACAACACACACCCTACTGATTAACAACACCCTACTGATTAACAACACACACCCTACTGATTAACAACACACACCCTACTGATTAACAACACCCTACTGATTAACAACACACACCCTACTGATTAACAACACATACCTACTGATTAACAACACACACCCTACTGATTAACAACACACACTACTGATTAACAACACACCCTACTGATTAACAACACACACCCTACTGATTAACAACACCCTACTGATTAACAACACCCTACTGATTAACAACACCCTACTGATTAACAACACCCTACTGATTAACAACACATACCTACTGATTAACAACACCCTACTGATTTTAACTTAACGGAGAAGCTTTAAAAAGTGATGCTGTTTGCAATTTGGCGCATTTTGACAAATATATGTCCCAAATCTACTGGCAGTGCTGCGTATGATAAATATTTTGTTTTATTATAATGACGTAGCTGTTTAAATAGCTACGTCATTATAATAAAACAAAATATTTTTCACCCACAGTTGACCGATCCCATCTGTTGATGAGTATAATGTCAATAATAAAAACTTATTTTAGGTGTGTCATACTGCTGTTCTTCAGGATTAAATACTTCTGTCTACTATTATAAAGCAATTATCCATGGTACCGCTACCTACAAGTACACTAAAATAATCTAATCTCTTCGCTCAGCATGTATATATACAAACAAACATTTTATACATTTATTTTTGCTAAAACTATTCAGAGTAATACAATCTTAATATTTATTCCCACAGTGGAATTAAAACACACAGCACTTACATGAAATGCCTTACAATAGAACTGCCTTGGCCATTTCTAGAACTAGTTGGTATAGAAACTAATGTGCAGTTCATAAGGAGATATTTTTGACGTGGTAAAAACTAATATTCAACACAGTTATTGATCAAATTAATAATAACCGATTATGAACACAACCGTTAGTTGCAGCCGTAATAAAGAACGTGAGACAATGGGTTATATGGGGTCGACCGATATATCGGCAGGTATGTCCCCATATATCGGTATCGGCATTTATAATGGCTGATTAAAAAAATAAATAAAATTAGTTCATTAGAATCAATTATAATGACAAATAAATTATTCTGATAAATGAATATTAAAAAATCTGTGGGTCCACCATGTTATGAATGATGGCGTTGCATGGTCTGTCCACCAGAGGACGCTCTACAACGTCCCTGTTAGTGATGGCGTTGCATAATCTGTCCACCAGAGGACGCTCTACAACGTCCCTGTTAGTGATGGCGTTGCATAGTCTGTCCACCAGAGGACGCTCTACAACGTCCCTGTTAGTGATGGCGTTGCATAGTCTGTCCACCAGAGGACGCTCTACAACGTCCCTGTTAGTGATGGCGTTGCATAGTCTGTCCACCAGAGGACGCTCTACAACGTCCCTGTTAGTGATGGCGTTGCATAGTCTGTCCACCAGAGGACGCTCTACAACGTCTCTGTTAGTGATGGCGTTGCATAGTCTGTCCACCAGAGGACGCTCTACAACGTCTCTGTTAGTGATGGCGTTGCATAGTCTGTCCACCAGAGGACGCTCTACAACGTCCCTGTTAGTGATGGCGTTGCATAGTCTGTCCACCAGAGGACGCTCTACAACGTCCCTGTTAGTGATGGCGTTGCTTAGTCTGTCCACCAGAGGACGCTCTACAACATCCCTGTTAGTGATGGCGTTGCATAGTCTGTCCACCAGAGGACGCTCTACAACGTCCCTGTTAGTGATGGCGTTGCATAGTCTGTCCACCAGAGGACGCTCTACAACGTCCCTGTTAGTGATGGCGTTGCATAGTCTGTCCACCAGAGGACGCTCTACAACGTCCCTGTTAGTGATGGCGTTGCATAGTCTGTCCACCAGAGGACGCTCTACAACGTCCCTGTTAGTGATGGCGTTGCATAGTCTGTCTGTGTGTTTTATGTGTTTCATTCCTCTCCAGGTGCACGATGAGTTCAGCAGCAGAGGACGAGGACGCTTCAGCGTTAGAAACCGTCAAGTCGGTCACACTCACTCAGGACAGCGATGGAAGCATCATACTGCACTGTCCTCCCAACGGTGGGTCAACACACCTTTCCTTTTTGGTCTTATTAACAAAGCAATGTCCACGGCGCATACCAGACTTTATTAATCTGAATCAGATGCTGAGTAAACATGGTTGACGAGGGTGTAGAGCTCCAGCGATAAGAAGATTAATCTGCAACTATTTTCATCATGGATTAATTGTTTGAAGTCATTTTTTTAGTGAAAAAAGCTTCACAATTGTGAGAATTGTCTTTATTGTATGTGATATTAAGCTGAATATTTTTTAGGGGTAGAAAAAAATAAATAAATCAGAAATCATATGTATTGCAATTTTTGTTGTTGCAACTATCTAAAAAAAAATCAATTCTTTTCTCTTAAATCTTTTTCTTTTTAAACCAATGATTCACCTAAATATATTGTGCTTATACGGTACTGCCAACACATCATATCTGTTTCCAGCAAAACATACCGAAAGCAGGAAATGCAGAAAATCCATGTTATTTTCTTTTTAGAAATGCATTCTGTTCAGAAAAGTTAGTTTTTTTAGAAATGTCTCATGTTATATTGTCTCCGGAAGTGTATTATTCAACTTTAGTTTTTGTTAAAGAAGGAAAAGCAAATTGCAATACTCAATATACTCAATATTGAATCGCAATAAATGAAAATCTCACTATAAATCGTATCAGCACCATGTATCGTCCCAGCCCTTATTTCTTTTGGTTTCAGGACTGTTGGTCGCACCGAACAAGACGTTTTTATACGTCAGGTTGGACTCTGAAGTTTTCATTCTTCTGACATTTTATAAACCAAACCATCGATTAATCAGCGGAATAATCGACAGATGAATCTACAATGAAATAGTTAAATTACTAACTAACTAAATACTAGCTTTATGCAATCATGCATGTGCATGTGTGTAAAGAATATATGATGTGTGTGTGTGTGTGTGTATATGTGTGTGTGTGTGTAGATGATGACTCAGAGCCCCTTCAGAAGAAACTGTGCCTCTCTACAGAAGAACAGGAGGACTCGGACACGCCCCAGTTCTCTGTGGTCACCTTACCGAGTAAGTCGCACACTTTGTGTCACTGACATGAGGTCGAACCCCGACGTCTACCCTAACGTCAGTTAACCCTCGGCTCTACCCACCCCGGCCGTCACCTCTTTGATCTGTTGCCCTCTGGGAGGCAGTATAGGTCGGCCAAAACACACACACACCTTCAGAATATTATCCCATAAAGCAATTTGCACATTAAATAATAAAAAAAACACTAAGCACTTCAAAATGATAAAGAACACATACAAACAACGTAATAGGGGTCTGTTGATATTCTACCTTGTAACGTTTCCTCTCTTTCTCCGCAGTGTCCGAGAGCGATGAAGGCTTCGAGGTGACGATGACGGCCACGGCCGACGGGGATCTCTCTGAGGACGGTGTCGCTCAGATTCAGGTGCAGATAGAACTCCTTCTTTATTCTTCTTCTGCTTCCACCTCTTCTTTTATTCCACATCCTATACGAACAAGACCCAATTTGCCACTTTGTTTCGTTATATACCTTTTTCACGCATTTGTAGCCGGTCTGTCCACATCACACGTCCAGGCTATTGAACCTGCGTCCTGAAAAACGAGACGGACACCTTCCCTGGCCGTGTACCCTGGACAGAGAAATAGGAAACACAATGCAGCAAAACGAGCAGGCTTCTCCTTCAGCGCCAGCTAATGCAACAAATCTCTGGAATTCATCTTAAAAACATCTATTCACTCCAACATTTCAAATCACAACTCAAAACACATCTGGTGAAAACTGCCTATTCTACTTAAATGTCATCAACAGAACGGCAACATACATTTTAGAAAGCTCTTGAAATTATACACAAAACTTACATAAATAAATAAAACAGACAACAGTACAGTAAAAATACAATGGGGAGGGATTTTAAGTGAAAAACAAACAATTGTGTATATTTGTTACACATTGGTGTAACGTGTGTGTGTGTGTGTGTGTGTGTGTGTGTGTGTGTGTGTGTGTGTAGATTTTGCAAGAGGATGAGGACTCTCTCTCGCCAGATCAGAAGACAGAGGTGTCTCCTGTCAGTCAGGCCTGGTTCACTACGAAAGAAGACAAAGACACGCTGGCTAACAAAGGTAGACACACGGCGGGCATCGCTTCACACTCACATGCCCACAGGCTGCTCCGCCTCATGATGGAGGTCGTTGGGGCCTCATGGAGACTGAAGGGGAGGCCTGCGGACACTAAAACATACCACCAGTCTCTATCATAGACTGTAAACCACAGATTGGGTGAAAAGCTGCAAATGAGGAAGTGCCTTAAACCTGCTTTCTATCTAAATTCCAGCAGGGGGGACATGTGAAAAATAAAAGCATTTGTAAAATATACCATTAAATTATAGCCATTTTGATTAAATGTTTATGAATAACTGGTCAAAGTGCCGGTGCATGCTAGGTAGGACTACAGTTGAAAACTAGCCGGTCGGCTAACACTGGCACATTTACAGAAATGTTGATTAATGTGCATTGTCCTCATCAAATAAATACATCCAGATCCTCGTGCGGTTGCGAAAGGAGGTCGGTTTCTGTAGAAGTGAGAAGGTGACCCACTTCTCTCTTGATTTATTACCTTAGGAAACATTTTCATAATGAGTTTATGGTCTCAATCGCTAGTTTTATGTCTTCTGCAACACAGAACGATGTTCATTTTTTCAATTATGGTCTCGTTGATTTTGAAATCGGCGATAAAGTGTGGGAGGGGGCGTTTTTGGGCGTAGCTATGATAAAAGTATAGTGTAAGTTATAGAGTATAAGCAGCTCCTCCCTCTCAAACTAATGGGTGACGTCACCCAATGGACACCGTCCATTAATAGTATCTATTATACAGTCTATGGTCTTTGTCAAGGAAACTAAACATGGTTTCTTTTAATGGTGTTTCACACTGATCTCATGAAATAGCGGATGTATGACATGCTGATTTGTATCCCCTTATTAGTGTGTTATCAAGACAAATACTCTTTTTTACGCGTTTATCAACGCCGTTTGGCCCCCATTGGCTTACTTTACTTGCGATTGCATGTGGATTAACGCCGTAGCGAGTAGTATAATAATAATAATAATAATACATTTTATTTATAATGCACTTTTCATCAATAAATCTCAAAGTGCTACAGGTAAAAAACAAAAAAGAGAAAAATAAAACAAAAAAGAAAGAATTGAAAAAGAAAATAGAGCTATTCTTAGAAGAGAGGATAAAAAACCTCTAAAGGGGACCAAAAGCTTTGCTAAAAAGAAATGTTTTAAGGCCTTTTTTAAAACACCCAGTGGATCGAGGTGCCCTCAAGGTGTCAGGGATGAAAAGGTGAAAATCCGCGTGGGCATGTATAGTCGGGGTGGTGGACGGGTCAAACACAGGACTTTCACCCAGGACACCGGGGAAAAGGTCAACCGTTGCTTTTGTCTTGCAATAACACGCCGTGTGGCGTGTGTGTTTACGTCCGCAGATGGCTCAAAATGCATACAGATAACAGAAAGCGGGCGTGTATGTTTTCAAGTCATGATGGATTTTGGAACTATGATCTATTCAACATTTCTTCCACTTTAGGTCACAAGTGGAAACAGGGCATGTGGTCTAAAGAAGAGATCGACCTTCTGATGAGCAACATCGATCAATATGTAAAAGTACGTTACTTTCTGTCTTTATGGTGCATTCATGCACTCCTTCATGGTCCTATTACCGAGCTGGGAAGTCGTTCTTCCAACTGCGTTGTGTTCATGAGCTTTAAGTCATAATGTGGAAACGTGTGTGTCCACATGAACTGAATGCAGCCTTATTTCTGTCCTGTACATATTAGTCTACATGGCTGCCTCTGCGTGTGTGCGTTTCAGGGCCGAGGCATCGAGGACCCAGCAGAGATCATTTTCGAGATGTCCAAAGAGGAGAGGAAGGATTTCTACCGCTCCGTCGCGTTGGGCTTGAACAGGCCGCTGTTCGCCGTCTACAGACGAGTTCTACGAATGTACGACAACCGCAACCACGTCGGAAAGTGAGTTTACGAGAAAAAAGATGGTGGAAAACATGTTGAAACTCTGTTTTCTCAGTTTGAATATTCTTAATTTTTTTTTTTTTTTTTTTTAAATCTCCCTAAAAGGTACACTCCTGATGAGATAGATAAGCTAAAAGCGTGAGTAAAACCTTTTGTGTCTTCAACTTTATGTACATTTGTATTACCATACACAAAAATATTGTTTCTATATTGTTTATATCTATGTTGGTTCAGGCTGAGGGAGAAACACGGGAACGACTGGTCGACTATCGGGGCAGCTCTGGGTCGCAGCGCCTCGTCTGTCAAAGACCGCTGCCGACTGATGAAGGACACCTGCAACACAGGTACACAGCCGTGTGTACTGAAGTACACACACGTGTTTTTGATAGGGACGCACCGAATCCAGGATTTGGCTCAGATTCGGACGAATATCGGGCTTTTGGATGGGGTCTGGTTTCTGCCGAACCTTAGACTTTATTTCCACTAGGCGCGCTACGCTGGTCGACGTAATGACGGTTAAATAAGTCAATATACACTCACCGGCCACTTTATTAGGTACCCCATGCTAGTAACGGGTTGGACCCCCTTTTGCCTTCAGAACTGCCTCAATTCTTCGTGGCATAGATTCAACAAGGTGCTGGAAGCATTCCTCAGGGAGTTTGGTCCATATTGACATGATGGCATCACACAGTTGCCGCAGATTTGTCGGCTGCACATCCATGATGCGAATCTCCCGTTCCACCACATCCCAAAGATGCTCTATTGGATTGAGATCTGGTGACTGTGGAGGCCATTTGAGTACAGCAAACTCATTGTCATGTTCAAGAAACCAGTCTGAGATGATTCCAGCTTTATGACATGGCGCATTATCCTGCTGAAAGTAGCCATCAGAAGTTGGGTACATTGTGGTCATAAAGGGATGGACATGGTCAGCAACAATACTCAGGTAGGCTGTGGCGTTGCAACGATGGTCAATTGGTACCAAGGGGCCCAAAGAGTGCCAAGAAAATATTCCCCCCACCATGACACCACCACCACCAGCCTGAATCGTTGATACAAGGCAGGATGGATCCGTGCTTTCATGTTGTAGACGCCAAATTCTGACCCTACCATCCGAACGTCGCAGCAGAAATCGAGACTCACCAGACCAGGCAACGTTTTTCCAATCTTCTATTGTCCAATTTCGATGAGCTTGTGCAAATTGTAGCCTCACTTTCCTGTTCTTAGCTGAAAGGAGTGGCACCCGGTGTGGTCTTCTGCTGCTGTAGCCCATCTGCCTCAAAGTTCGACGTACTGTGCGTTCAGAGATGCTCTTCTGCCCACCTTGGTTGTAACGGGTGGTAATTTGAGTCACTGTTGCCCTTCTATCAGCTCGAACCAGTCTGGCCATTCTCCTCTGACCTCTGGCATCAACAAGGCATTTCCGCCCACAGAACTGCCGCTCACTGGATGTTTTTTCTTTTTCGGACCATTCTCTGTAAACCCTAGAGATGGTTGTGCGTGAAAATCCCAGTAGATTAGCAGTTTCTGAAATACTCAGACCAGCCCTTCTGGCACCAACAATCATGCCACGTTCAAAGTCACTCAAATCACCTTTCTTCCCCATACTGATGCTCGGTTTGAACTGCAGGAGATTGTCTTGACCATGTCTACATGCCTAAATGCACTGAGTTGCCGCCATGTGATTGGCTGCTTAGAAATTAAGTGTTAACGAGCAGTTGGACAGGTGTACCAAATAAAGTGGCCGGTGAGTATATATACACACACACACACTAATATATATATATATATATATATATATATATATATATATATATATATATATATATATATATATATATATATATATATATATATATTTACTTATTTAACTGTCTAGTAAAGTTCAAAGAGTGCAATCCACGTGTATTTATTACAGTAAATAATAATGTAAATACTACCAAGTGTGGTAAAGCCACACATCTGTTTTTATATTTCTGCAATCTGCACTTTAGTTTATTTGATTTGTTTCTGACTTCCATATGCATGCTGGTTTCCACCAGGCTTGGTCAGTACTCGGTATACTACTGGGATTGAAGTAGTTCAATAAAAGAAATTCATGCTTCACCTAATTTCACCATCACATACAGGCCTGGCCTCCAGTTTGTTTAATCTATCTAATCTTGTGTTGTTCATACTATATAATGATTTATTGCTTGTTTTTGTTGAGTAATACAGAAGAGAAAGAGCTTAAAAAATACTCACATATTAAATGGTTTGTCTAACTTTTATTCTAACTATATTTTTTATATAAAATATTTGTTCTTTTTTGTTTTAAAGGTAAATGGAGCGAGGAGGAGGAGCGACGGCTCACAGAGGTTGTGTACGAGATGGCGGGTGTGTCGCCGGGGTCGGCGGTCACAGGCGGCGTCTCCTGGGCGACGGTCGCCGATCAGGTTCGCACGCGCTCAGAGAAACAGTGTCGGTCCAAATGGTTGAACTACCTGAACTGGAAACACAGCGGAGGGACGGAGTGGATGAAGGAGGACGACATCAACCTCATCCGCAGGTACGGAGTGTGTGTGTGTGTGTGTGTGTGTGTGTGTGTGTGTGTGTGTG
>JAQOOF010001019.1:0-13000 GCA_029931835.1 Etheostoma nigrum | reverse complement strand
TCAAAGCATCTTTCTAAACTAACTAAATGCAAGACACATACACACAGGACCTTCTTCCTGTGTTTACTTTATTGCCCCTTTCTTAAGGTCCTTGCACTCTGACTCTGAAATCGTTGTCTGAATTTTTTGCACATTAAACAAATAAATACAACCTCATGTTGTGTCAGTCACCTTTACACACTGCATCTAAAACACTATGGATCGTGTTCAATTTGGCATTTTTTGGCATTTTTTTGCCTTTTGACAGCCAACAAATTGATTCGCTTCGTCTTCGATGGTCTTCTTTTTAATTTGTGATCTCGCTATCTCAGCATCAAACTGAGTATGACATCCTGAAGTAAACCTTGAGTCGATCAGGATAATCCCGCAGCTCGCGGATAAGGAGGTGGAAATATCTTTGCTTTCTGTGCAATCTCAAGATTGGATGGACCCAATATTTCCTATTAAAGTTTTCTCTTTTTAGCCCTTGTGTTGTCTTTCCCTCAACATGAAAAACAACACTTTTGTTGTCCTTACCCCAATGTTTTGTTGCTTTTCAACAAAAAAGTATGAAGGGTTTTTTGTCCCTTTTGATGACGTTTTGTCACTTTTTCAACATTTCAGACAGTTTTTCAAAAGTTGTTGAAGCTTACTTCCAGTGTTGTTGTTTTTTGTAGTTTTTGTCACTTTTTCCAATATATTTTATGCTTTTCCCCCCCAATGTTTTGTCGCCTTGTTCAACATTTTCGACCTCCAATATTTCTGATGTAAAAAAAAACCTTGGAAACGGGTCACATTTGACCCCAGGACAACATATAGAAGAGAGGGGACAACCAAATCCCCCTCACGGCGGATGACACTCTTTTTGGTTGGATGTCCATTACCTTTCTTTGTGTTGTAATTCTAAACTCCAATTGGTTTCTGAGGACTATGGTTACCTGGTCCTCAGATCTCTGCAGGGTAAATCCAGACAGCTAGCTAGACTATCTGTCCAATCTGAGGACTATGGTTACCTGGTCCTCAGATCTCTGCAGGGTAAATCCAGACAGCTAGCTAGACTATCTGTCCAATCTGAGGACTATGGTTACCTGGTCCTCAGGTCTCTGCAGGGTAAATCCAGACAGCTAGCTAGACTATCTGTCCAATCTGAGGACTATGGTTACCTGGTCCTCAGATCTCTGCAGGGTAAATCCAGACAGCTAGCTAGACTATCTGTCCAATCTGAGGACTATGGTTACCTGGTCCTCAGATCTCTGCAGGGTAAATCCAGACAGCTAGCTAGACTATCTGTCCAATCTGAGGACTATGGTTACCTGGTCCTCAGATCTCTGCAGGGTAAATCCAGACAGCTAGCTAGACTATCTGTCCAATCTGAGTTTTCTGTTGCATGACTAAAACAACTTTTGAACGTAAACATGTACCACCAAAACAAGTTCCTTCCCGAGGCTATTTTGCAGAAACACCGTGACTCCGTACGCCGCTTAGCACAGCCCAAAATGATCGTGATTGGTTAAAAGAAATGGCATTAAACCAGAGCACGTTTTTCTCCTATCCCGGGATTCAGTGTGGACTAGCCAGACCTTCCTCCGCATCACTTTTGAAAAAGGTCTGTCAGCGTGAGACTAATACACATGAGGCTCAGTATGCAAGGTTTCTATGTGTGATGTGTTTTTAGAATGACAGATACAAAGAAACGCATACAAACATTTTCTTAATCTTACTTCATTTCCACTTATATGTCAGTGATGTCTGCGTGACACCAGTGAGGTGTTTCTCAATATTTGCTGCACACACTCACATCTCATATCCATAAACACATGTTCCTCCTGTCACCACATCAATGAGTTTATCTCCATAAACTGTTATCTCCATCCCTGTCGTCCTTCATCTCTGTCTGTGCTGTTGGAGTTACGTAAGCTCTACAGCAGCAGAGAGAGAGGGAGGACACCCATGAACGCACCACACCTACCAGAGACTGCAGTGCTCAGCAGAAAATATACCAGCACTGAAAGAAATAACACGTGAGTGGGCAAGCCATGGGAGAGAGTGAGTGAAGGAGTGAGAAGGAGAGAGAGAGAGAGAGGGATGAAGGCACGCAAGGAAGTAGGACAACATGTGTATTATCATATCTACAGTATCTCTGTATGGCGGGATGGAGAAGAAAAAAGAAGCTCGGAGGACGCAGGGAAAGAGAGTAAGGAAGGCAGACAAAGAGACGCAAATGCAGATAGATGTAGAAAGACAAAGGCAAAGAAAGGAGGGATGGGACAAAGAAGAAAAAGAAAAATTAATAAAGCTAGAAAATAATCAAAATGGATAGAATTGCTGGGTCTCTGATCTCCTGATTCAATTCAGTTTGATTTTTGAAGATTTAAGGGGCATATCAGTTAACCTATCTTGATTGATTGATTATTATTATTGTTATTATTATTATTATCATTATTATATAGGAGAATATTTTCTGCGGCTCTGAGGTGAGCTTTCTAAAATCTGAAAAAATAACCCAGACGATCATCAGGGAAGCCACTGGTTGGAGACTTTACAGCAGAAAGCGCTGCAGTGTTTTAAAGGTTTTAAAGATGTGGCCAATTACTCAGCAAAAAGCTCTACAAAAAGATGCAGAGAGTTGCATTATGGGAAGTTTAGGACCCTGTGTGTGGAGCCTGACCAAGAGACATCTCAGTGCTTCTTGGTTTTCTTGCAAATCCGCCAACTTTCTGACAACGTTAACTCAGCGGCAGTGTGGGGGGAGTAACGAAATACATGTACTGTACAAATTATGAGTAACTGTATTCCATCCATCCGTCTTCATCCGCTTATCCGGTATCGGGTCTCGGGGGCAGCAGCTCCAGCAGGGGACCCCAAACTTCCCTTTCCCGAGCCACATCAACCAGCTCCGACTGGGGGATCCCGAGGCCAGGTTGGAGATATAATCTCTCCACCTAGTCCTGGGTCTTCCCCGAGGCCTCCTCCCAGCTGGACGTCCCTCCACCTAGTCCTGGGTCTTCCCCGAGGCCTCCTCCCAGCTGGACGTCCCTCCACTTAGTCCTGGGTCTTCCCCGAGGCCTCCTCCCAGCTGGACGTCCCTCCACCTAGTCCTGGGTCTTCCCCGAGGCCTCCTCCCAGCTGGACGTCCCTCCACTTAGTCCTGGGTCTTCCCCGAGGCCTCCTCCCAGCTGGACGTCCCTCCACCTAGTCCTGGGTCTTCCCCGAGGCCTCCTCCCAGCTGGACGTCCCTCCACCTAGTCCTGGGTCTTCCCCGAGGCCTCCTCCCAGCTGGACGTCCCTCCACCTAGTCCTGGGTCTTCCCCGAGGCCTCCTCCCAGCTGGACGTCCCTCCACCTAGTCCTGGGTCTTCCCCGAGGCCTCCTCCCAGCTGGACGTCCCTCCACCTAGTCCTGGGTCTTCCCCGAGGCCTCCTCCCAGCTGGACGTCCCTCCACCTAGTCCTGGGTCTTCCCCGAGGCCTCCTCCCAGCTGGACGTCCCTCCACTTAGTCCTGGGTCTTCCCCGAGGCCTCCTCCCAGCTGGACGTCCCTCCACCTAGTCCTGGGTCTTCCCCGAGGCCTCCTCCCAGCTGGACGTCCCTCCACCTAGTCCTGGGTCTTCCCCGAGGCCTCCTCCCAGCTGGACGTCCCTCCACCTAGTCCTGGGTCTTCCCCGAGGCCTCCTCCCAGCTGGACGTGCCTGGAACACCTCCCTAGGGAGCCCCCCAGGAGGCATCCTCACCAGATGCCCGAACCACCTCAACTGTATTCCCTTACAGTTTAATTAGTTGGTTTTTAGAATACAATTGAAATCAATTAATTACATGACAATGCTTCTGTTTCACGAGTTTATTCACTGTCTATACTATCTAGATAAATTAAGGCAACTCCGTGCATTTCCCAGAAGCCCCAATATGGAAACAAAAAAATTAGCTTTTTGCGTGATTACTGATAGAGGTGGAGATGGAGCCGGGGCAGGAATGTTTCTATCTTGGAAATTCAAACAGCATTTCACATTAAAGAAAGAACAACCAAATATAACCAGCAACCAATCTCCTTTCAGCATCCAAATTACTCCACCTCCAACCTGAAGCATCTTAAAGTAAGTTATTTTCTTTAATTAGCCAAGGTAGTCGTCTGCTGCAGTTTTATTGGTCACCTTGCTAATTTACACCTGTATCAGGTAGAGTACCTGCTTAGTTGACGTGCGACTTTACGTTCTCCTATGTGCTGAGTTACTAACCCCCAGAGCCGTTGAAAGACAGACTAGCCCCGTTTGACATGCTAGCTAACGTTAGCTAACATTAGGGTGACCAGACGTCCCCGGTTTCCGGGGACAGTCCCCGATTTTGGTGACCTGTCCCCGGCTGGATCTGTCCCCGGAAATGTCCCCGGTTTTCACTGAGACTGACAGACCCGATACTGGAATGAAAGAAAGAAAACTCTGACCAAACGGAGCCGATCGAGCAGCGCTGCTCAGAGCTCAGAGATGTTTTAGAAAGCCGTATTTTACCATGCTAAAATCACTGATTATTTACATGGAGTCTGGTGGAGATATGCTGCTCTATACACGCTAAAATCACTGATTATTTACATGGAATCTGGTGGAGATATGCTGCTCTATACACGCTAAAATCACTGATTATTTACATGGAGTCTGGTGGAGATATGCTGCTCTATATACGCTAAAATCACTGATTATTTACATGGAGTCTGGTGGAGATATGCTGCTCTATACACGCTAAAATCACTGATTATTTACATGGAATCTGGTGGAGATATGCTGCTCTATACACGCTAAAATCACTGATTATTTACATGGAATCTGGTGGAGATATGCTGCTCTATACACGCTAAAATCACTGATTATTTACATGGAGTCTGGTGGAGATATGCTGCTCTATACACGCTAAAATCACTGATTATTTACATGGAGTCTGGTGGAGATATGCTGCTCTATACACGCTAAAATCACTGATTATTTACATGGAGTCTGGTGGAGATATGCTGCTCTATACATGCTAAAATCACTGATTATTTACATGGAGTCTGGTGGACTTTTATGTTTTAAAAAAGGATCTTAATCTTTAACAGAAAGGTCAGCCTCCTTAGAAATCCTTTCCATAATGTTATCAGACACTTAGAATATTAATCTGAGTCTGTCAGCAGCAAAACGAGCACTTTATGAACGTAAATACAAGCTGGACAATTATCCCATTAACTTCCATTGTAGCTTGTTTCTCTGCTGCCGACTGCAGCGATCTCGTTTCATACTGCATCAATGTCAAAGGAAAATCTTTCCTCAATAGTTTATATTGTATCCGATACTCAGCTCTAGGTCTAGTGTCCCCGTTTTAAGTTTTACAAAAATTAAAAACATGACGTGTTTTGGAGGTATTTACGCTTCTGAGCTGAAAATGTCTCCGGATTTTGTCTGAGAAATCTGGTCACCTTAGCTAACATTAACTAAAATTAGCTTGTGGTAGCAAGACTTAGATTTTTGTTGTAGGCTATGCAGTTCGGGACTACAAATACAAAAATGCTTGTTCGTGTACACATTCAGCTAGTTTGAACAGAAGAACACACCAGAATAAGCATGTTTAGGAAGCAGTATTTGATGGCCGCACTCCTACACTTAAGTAATCCAAGTATTCAGAATATGTTACTCAGAGTTACAAAACATTTTGGGGCATTTATTCTGTATTCTGAATACATTTTAATCCTTGTATTGTCTTCTTTCCGGTCAAATTGACCCGTGACTTTTTTGGGATTTTAAAAACAATTCCTGAAATAAAATTTTACTTCATAATCTATTAACAAATATTGTCTTTATCTCAAATAATTGAGATAACATACAGTATATAGTTTAGGGAATGCAATCAGTTTCTACTAAAACACAATTAAAAATGGAAGTGGGATTCGTTTTTTGTCATAATGTTCATGTTCATGTTAAAATCCACTATGTGATCATTCTTATCTTGGAAAAAACATAAGTGGTCATATCCAGAATAAGTTTCTGAATTGAGTCAGGAATACATGTTTATCACAGAAAATAAGGTAAGGCCGTTGATTTTCAGGTAGAAAAAAAGTAACTTGTACCATTTTTCTTCTTCTAAAAATTTGAAATGGGTCAATTTGACCCAAATACCATACAAGGGTTAAAAGTGTCCTTCCCAACACTGCTCAGTGGATACCTCTTTAAATGAAATAAATCCATATTGCGTATTTGTATTCATCCTGGGAACTTACATTTCTCACCCAGTTGTTCTCTGGAATGGTAAATTTCCAACATTTCAAAACATGTGTTGCATTGCAAAACACAATTCAGTAGTAAAAAAAAGTGAGGGCAAGTATTTTGTCCCGAGTGTAAATTTCCTTCTTTCATATCCTCAAACGATATGAGTGTATTCAACTTTGTTTCTTTTGTCAGTTAACATGGCTAATGACTGTAAATACTACAATGCCCATGAGCCTCAGCCACATTTCTGTAGTTTAGAAAGGTTCAAGATGCATCTGTGCACAAAATGTGGCACCATAGTTGCTGAATTCATCCAAAATTGGCTCTGAATCAAAAGGTAACCGTTTAAATCTAGTTAACTCCATTTTCCACCATCTGCTGAGGAAGAATTATGCTACAAAAAGCCAATAACTGGATCTTGTGCTACAATTCTGAACATGAAACACTATATGTATTGTCAGAAATTTGACAAAGCACTGATGATTCAACCTGCAGAGTTTTACACCACAGCCACCTTACATTGGTTGCATGAAGAAAATGAATGTGACATTTACTTTGAGATGCCTGGGCGCCTGAAATAACTCATCCCAACTCTCCAAAGATCTATGAATACATATCTATAAAAAAAATAATAAAGTTGTGATCAATTGGAAAATTAGTCCAAGTAAAATATATGTGGTGAGAAAGGAAAAGAGATGTAGAAAAGGGATAGGGGATGAAGGGAGAAGAGAAAGAAATGAAGCTAAGAGTAAAAATAAAAAGACAGAAATGAGTAGTGAGTTGTGAAAGATGGATTTAAATAGAAATGTATGCAAAGAGACAGAGGAACAGAGAGGTGTAGAGAGAGAGAGAGAGAGGGAGAGAGGGAAAGAAATGGAGAGTAAAAACGAGGCAGGGCAAGAGAGATACAGAGAGGAGGAGGAGAGGGAGATAAATAATTAAATGACCCTGTTTGGCTGGAGAAGAGAGGGAAAAATGGGGGATGAAGAGGAAGAGCGGGAACAGAAGGCGGATCATCACACGTATGGTACAAATACAAGCACACACACACACACACACACACACACACACACACACACACACACACACACACACATAAACACACACACACACACATAAACACACACACACACACACATAAACGCACACACACGTACACACAGAGGAAGTGGAGCAGTCTCACACATACGTAATGCTAATAATGTTTCCAGATTTACACACACATATATCATACTTACAATTACCACAAGTACTCTGACACACATTTACACACACACACACACACACACACACTTCACATCCACCCACACATCCACACACATACACACACAGACACACTCCAAATCCACCCACAGAGTGCCAAAGACGCAAATATCAAACAAACACACATTTCTGTGCCTTCCATGGTAGCTCACCTACACTTGATATGGAACAACCATAATTGACTGCAAGATCCCTCACACACACACACACACACACACACACACACACACATGCAATGTTCCTGCCTTAACCATCAAACATACAGTACATTTTATATACCAGGGAATAGACCATAATTGAGCATGTCACATAATATTCCTGTGGCCAAAACACACACGCACACGCGCACACACACACACACACACATACGTGAACAAACACACATTAATACACACACAAACACACACTTGACAGCCATTTTTCAAGAAATGCAAGAGAAGATACACACACATTTACAGGCTACACTTAATATTTCTGAAGCCGAAACACACGTTAACGAACATGAAGCAAAATCACACACACACACACACACACACACAGTCCTGTTCCTGCCACATTAAAAGACATCAATCTAACACACGCACACACTCTTGACTGCAGGATCCACTCGTACACACATATAATGTTCCTGCTGCCAAAACACACACACATATTTTTTCCTTCATCCTTTTACACACACACACACATGACAGCCAATTTCTGAGAAATGAGAGGAAATGCATGAGCAAAATCACACACACGCACACACACAAACACACACACACATTTAGTAACACCTACAACTGAAGCATTTCTATCTTAGTTAACACCCAGGCATCCAGCATCATTCTGCACTTTCTCTGCACTTAGCAGAAATATGCGATCAAAGAAATAAATGTATTATAAAAAAACAACGGGATGATAAAACACAACAACGCCTTGAGTGGATGAAAAGAGGATTTCCTTCCTTTACCTGCCGCCTGTGTGTGTGTGTTCTGCCCTTCTTCACGGCAACCGAGAAAATACTGGAGAGGCAGAGCAAGAGAGAGAGGGAGGGAGAGGAAACCAGGAGGGTGAGGAGGGGGGGTTAGATGTGTGACAGAGGGGGGAGGGGAGATGACTCAGAGGGGAGATGGAGAGAGGAAGAGGAGAAGAAGAGGAGGGTTAATTAAAAAGGAGGATATGGACGGAGGGGTGGGATGAAGGGATAAGGACAGGGTGCAGAGGCTCGTCGCCCGACAGAGGTGGTAAAAATAGATGAAGGGAGGACCGGTTCTCTCTCTTTTCCTCTGTGTCTCCCTGTTTTTTTTTCTCTCTGTGGTGCTGCAGCGGGGTTCAGTCGCTGTATATACAGTTACATAATCCATCCTTCTCCACCACACTCAGACATGATGATGGTGTGTGTGTGTGTGTGTGTGTGTGTGTGTGTGTGTTCAAACACATCTACACTGAAAACAAATGCACTGAAATGCAGCAACAGAAATGCCTTTGAATGCAGGAATGGTGCCGTTCTATAACGCCGCCGTATGATCGATTTATTTTGAATTGCCAGGCTTCTTGGTTAGTCCAACTCAATGTATAGCCATGAGCAAGGAACTTAAGCCCCAGTTCAGTGGGTCCCAAAATGGGGACCCCCAGGGGTCCTTGGGGGGGTTCCAGGAGATCCACAGCAAAAAGGGGAATCATTTATTTTCACTATAACTCCATCCACGAGTAACATATTCAACACATTATCAATAACGGGTTTGTATGATATCTTATGAAAATGTATGCACACCAATTCGTATGATATCCTACAAAATTAGGCATCCACCGGCTGTTCACGTGACGCCGGCTATGGAGGTCCATGAGCTGTTGTTAGTTAAGTTTAGCCGAGAATAGGTCAGCGGCCGTTGCTAGTTGGAAATAGGCAACAAAAATGTATGCACAACAATGTCTATGACATCCTACGACATTAGGCGACCGCCGTCCGGCCATGTGACAACTCGTGAAATGATCACAAACTGTTTCCATTGCATTACGTGGTGGTGGCCACAAGGAATGTGTAAAAAATCCTGTGTGGCCACCACAGAAAATAATGCCAAAGTAAAGTCAATGAGAAGATGAGGGTAGCGAGTAGTGTGAAAGCCTAAAAAATCCCCATTGGGATGTTGGTTGGGGTAGGGGATGGGTCAAACAAAACAAGACTTTCACCCAGGAGACCAGAGATCGTGTCCCGCGTGTCACGATCCCCAAACCCAACTGTCCTGTTCTTCTTTTCCTAAACCCAACTCATTGTTCTTTTCCTAAACCCAACTGTCCTGTTCTTCTTTTCCTAAACCCAACTCATTGTTCTTTTCCTAAACCCAACTGTCCTGTTCTTCTTTTCCTAAACTCAACCCGTTGTTCTTTTCCTAAACCCAACCCGTTGTTCTTTTCCTAAACCCAACTCATTGTTCTTTTCCTAAACCCAACTCATTGTTCTTTTCCTAAACCCAACTCATTGTTCTTTTCCTAAACCCAACCCGTTGTTCTTTTCCTAAACCCAACTCATTGTTCTTTTCCTAAACCCAACCCATTGTTCTTTTCCTAAACCCAACCCATTTTTCTTTTCCTAAACCCAACCCATTGTTCTTTTCCTAAACCCAACTCGTTGTTCTTTTCCTAAACCCAACTCATTGTTGTTTTCCTAAACCCAACCCGTTGTTCTTTTCCTAAACCCAGCTCATTGTTCTTTTCCTAAACCCAACCCGTTGTTCTTTTCCTAAACCCAACTCGTTGTTCTTTTCCTAAACCCAACCCATTGTTCTTTTCCTAACCCCAACTCATTGTTCTTTTCCTAACCCCAACTCGTTGTTCTTTTCCTAAACCCAACCCATTGTTCTTTTCCTAAACCCAACCCGTTGTTCTTTTCTTAAACCCAACTCATTGTTCTTTTCCTAAACCCAACTCATTGTTCTTTTCTTAAACCCAACCCGTTGTTATTTTCCTAAACCCAACCCGTTGTTCTTTTCCTAAACCCAACCCGTTGTTCTTTTCTTAAACTCAACCCGTTGTTCTTTTCCTAAACCCAACTCATTGTTCTTTTCCTAAACCCAACCCGTTGTTCTTTTCCTAAACCCAATCCATTGTTCTTTTCTTAAACTCAACCCGTTGTTCTTTTCCCAAACCCAACCCGTTGTTCTTTTCCTAAACCCAACTCATTGTTCTTTTCTTAAACCCAACCCGTTGTTCTTTTCCTAAACCCAATCCATTGTTCTTTTCTTAAACCCAACCCGTTGTTCTTTTCCTAAACCCAACCCGTTGTTCTTTTCCTAAACCCAACCCATTGTTCTTTTCCTAAACCCAACTCATTGTTCTTTTCCTAAACCCAACTCATTGTTCTTTTCCTAAACCCAACTCATTGTTCTTTTCCTAAACCCAACCCATTGTTCTTTTCCTAAACCCAACCCATTGTTCTTTTCCTAAACCCAACCCGTTGTTCTTTTCTTAAACTCAACCCGTTGTTCTTTTCCTAAACCCAACCCGTTGTTCTTTTCCTAAACCCAACCCGTCCGCTGTATACGGCCTTCCTGTTCTTCTTTTCCTAAAAGCAACCCATTGTTGTCCTGCCCACACATGCTGCTTTTCGTCGTTTAAATATATTCTGTTCAAAATCAAAACTTTGCATTTTTCTCTCTACTAACTTCATTTTCTCACAAAGTTCTGGCAGCTTGAAACTCAACAGCTCATTCAACATTTTAACACTTTACAGACACATAAAACTGTGCTGGTCTTCAACTCATTCCAGTTCCGACACAGGTCCGCGGTACGGAGCGGACCTGTTGTCCAGCTTATAAAACAAGAATTAGAAAAAATTTTGAATCAGCCAGCCGTCTCCTGGGCCTCGGCCGTGTGGAAATCAACTAACTTAAAAGGAAAGTACCTAAACCGGCAAGTGTCAACATTTTTGTTGTTAAACGTTGCCAAGGTAACGTGAACTCGTGAAGTGCTGTCCCAATCCCATTTATAACCTATGTGAGCCCATGTGGCCTCACGCACTCACTCACTTAGCACTTGAAATCAATTAAGTCTGTGAGGGTCTGGCAATGCGAGACTACTTGTGGACTTACTTAAAACTGTGGGTTAACTGTTTATAGCAACTACATTTAAAGGCATCAGGAAGCGGTATTACTTTTAAAGAAACCAGTCCTTTCTGTGGCACATCTCATTGGTTTACAGTAGCTGTATTACTGTGACATAATCAACACTATGTTGCATGTGAATTATAAGTTGCACAACTTCAAGTGTCACAAAAATACTGCAATGATTTTTTTTTTTGATGGTAACATGCTCCAGTAATAACACCACACAAACTGTACAACATTATATTACTAAATTAGGTCAGTGTGCCTGCACATTCGTCCTGCAGCTACGGTGTTTCAGATGTGTTGTGTGCAGCGGGGACTGTGTGTTTTACTTCCTTTGTTCACTTCAAACTGATGTTGTACTCCGTCCTTCCGGCTCTAAAAACAGACCGATGAAGTTGTTAATGCCGACTGGAGGGTGACACTGATACACATTGACAAGGCAACAGGGTTAAGCCAGTTTGTGTGTGTGTGTGTGTGTGTGTGTGTGTGTGTGTACGCGCGTGCGTGTGTGAAATACCGTGTGAGACCTTGTGAGATAATCTATAATTAAATTCTTGAGTTTAATGGGATTATGTTTGGGAGACAAGCAGCACAACGTCCTTGACATCCATCCCTAACCCATCCTGGCGACTGATAGAGACACACGCACACACACACACACACACCCACACACACACACACACACACACACACACACACACACATGCGTATAGAAAGAGAGAAAGATGAAGAGGAGGTGAGAGAGAAGAGTAAAACCAGGTTGCAGCAACAAAGAGGAAAATAAGGATAAAAAAAAGCAATGAGGAGAGATCAAAGTGCGATGAAATGCTTTTGAAGTGAGAGAAAGAGAGAAGCTTTCGGGGGGAGGGGGAGGAGGGGGATGAAGGGTAATGGAGAAGTGCCTTGCATTGTAATTATCTCATTTTCTGCTGCGTTACCACTGAAGGTCGACTGGCCTTTCGCCCAGCGATGCACAGGACACCCATATTATTATTATCTTCATTATTTTGTTCCTGCCTTCCACATTTTTCCATTGATTATTTGTTGATTACTTGTTGATTACTTGTTGATTACTCGTGCATTGCCGGACCTATCGCCACGACGTTGTGGAGTAACGTCTGGCTACACCACAGATACATTCTGGGATAGGAAAAAAAAAACGCTCTGGGTTGTTGGCATTTCTTTAAACCAATCACAATTGTCTAAGCTCCGGACGCAGCCTCGGTGGCTCTGCAAAATACTCACGGGAAGGAACTCATTTTGGTGGAACAGTTGCACCCCGAAAAAGAAAAATACAACATTAACATACAATATTAAATGAAGTTCACACAATACAGTGACGTGAGCTGTTTAAATTAGCTTATACATGGTTAAATGTCATTTTTTTCTTCCCTGTATATCGCTGTGTGTACTTCGTCTACAGCCATCCCACCACTTGGTCCCAAA
>JAQOOF010001018.1:0-13000 GCA_029931835.1 Etheostoma nigrum | reverse complement strand
GGAAGGCCACACAGGTTAGTGGAAGGCTTCCAACTGTCACCACTTTCCATTGCAGGTTGTTTCTATGAGCTCAGATCACTATACAAAATACATATACAAATTTATATTTGAAAAAGTTAAATCTGGGGTTTGAGAAGTGAAAAATAGGATTTTGACAAAAGAATATTCATTTAAAGGTACATCTAGTAGCTTTTTCCAAAGCTCTCTACTGTACCTCTGGGTGCTCCTGGATACAGTTTGCTCAGTTGTCATAGAGATAGTATGGAAGTACGAAAAATTGGCACCTGTATGATTTCTTTTTTTAACTTTTAAGTTTCTGAACCCGTCTGACAAATATTCAACACACTTGTTGCTTAAAATCTGCTCTTCCCCTCTTTAAAAGGGAGAAGATCTGAAAGGAAGGGTACACCTAATGTTCTAAGGAAATGCAACAATAATAACCTGAATATAAGACCTATGAATAACTATCCACAGCTCAGATTCTTTTCAGATGCATGATTTGGTCTGGTGTCGTGCTCACTGACAGCTGTTTTCCTGGGTTATGAATGGGAGAGTTGCTAGAAAACAAGCATCAGACAATTCTGACTCTGAAACTCTTAAATCTGCATTAGGGCTGCAACTTGTGACTATTTTCATTATTAATCTATAAGATAATATAGAAGTTAGTCTGCCGACTATTTTCCTGGTTAAGCTAACCCTGGCTTCAGATCTCCCCAGGTTGAAACAGAGTCAGAAAGCTGGTTTGATTCTTCCAAAGATACAATTAGGCGGATAATTCAGCTGAATTGCTTCTTTGTTTTCACTTTAAATCACTAGAAAGAAAAAGGTTGAGATGTGGGCTGTGATTCAGGGGGCTGGAACCGGGCGAGTGCTGAGTCTCTGCAAGACTCGTTCCGAAACTGAATTTAAAGTTTTGACTATGAAGAAGTTCTTACAGACTTTCAAATCCTTAAATCTCATTTTAAAAGTGCAAAATGACAAAACTGAAAGTAATCTATAGGTGTCTGGAAGTGCAATGTGGAGATGTGAGGCATGGCAAATCAAACATTACTTTAATATGAGTGTAGGCCTATAAGAATAATTACATAATTTTTTTTTTTTCATTATTGCAATTTCTTTGTTTAACCACAATGAATTGCTAACATTAGCTAAGGTCTAAGGGGTGTGACTGGTGATGGTAATTGTTGAGTTTCTTTAGATATGCCAAACTGTAATTATAGAAGTAATTATTGGTAGGACTGTAGAGCTAAAGCTATGCTAGTTGTTGCACTTGACCCAATACACGTTCATAGCAACAAAAATGAGTCAAATATATTTTCCAAAGATTATGTTTCAACAATTATTAACAATTATTACATTATTGTCTAATCAACAGTTTTCTTTTTACATAATAGGGGTTTCTTTGTCAAACCGCAATTGCTAACATATAGCATAGCTGGTAATTGTTGATTCTGTTTAGATATGCCAAATTGTAAGTATATAAGTGACTATTGGTCTCTAACAATTTTTGTTATTGTTTCAATTGTTAGTTGTTGGTACTTGAACCTTTTTGAAAAGGGGGGAAAATGTTTTAGGATAAGAGGCAATGTTTACTTTATAGGCAGTGTCTTTGTCTTATTCCATTATATGGATCACATAATAGTGATATATAACCAAAAGATGTATTCTGGGATTCACTCGAAACTTTAAATTGGTTTTAAAGAGTAATAAATATTTAGAAATTTGACCGAAAGAGACAATTATATTGTTAATGGCAATTATTTCCGAGACAATTAATTGCACAGCGCCATTTGGAGTAGTTACAGCTCTATATGAGTGCAGCAGCTAGTACTACCATAGTACCTGGACTGTGAGGGTGCGTCTCTGTCGCTGCGGGTCCAGACACTCATCCCCAAAATGAAGCACGACCTGGAAGCGAGGCAGCGGCCGACCGTGGAGCCCACAGCTCTGGATCTCTGATAGTCAGGAAAGAGATGAGATGAGATCATTGTCCGCTATAAATATCTGAAATACATTTGAACAAATTCAATGGAATACAGAAGAATTTCACTTGAAGTGACATGACATTTGGGGTGATTCAAATGGAAAGTCCTGGTCACACCATGTATGCAAATCCAATTAGCTGTCAGGTTTTTTACACAGCTGGGGCTGGCTTAGCATGTGGGCGGGATGATGTGGCTGTGAAGAAGTCATGTGACTGCTCCCTCATCATGAAATACTGCTTAAAAGAGTTGGTCAACCACAGTTGCTAGGGTTGACACAGTGATTTTGACTATGGGGGGGATTAAGTTCTGTTCTTAGATGGCTTTTGTCTTCAGTAAATGTTTGACTTACAGTAAATGAGCTGTCGTTTTTCTCAAAGTCTGTTCAGACAAACACCTTAGTCCCAGTGTTGGCCTCTTAAGTACTCTGATACCATTACATAGGAGTCACAGCGCTAAGCATCTGATTTTTTGGAAAAATTAAACATTGAATAACTCAGGAGGTTGATAAACAACACGCTCTTATGAAGGTATTTCCAGAACTCTCAAACTTTTTACCTGTTTCTCAAGTTCCAGCTCTTTGTTCTAACAAAGACAGAAGCCACAAAAGACATATCTCATGTACAAATTCTTAAAAATCAAGTTAGTTGTATTGGTTTGGATTGGCATTTCTTTCTGAAATGTTCATACAAAATAACACTTTCATATTTTCATGTTTGATTAAAAGAGTAAAAGAGATCTGCTTTTTTCTAGCTGTAGTTGCAACTTAATTAATGGGTTAAAAATTGGGTTTTTAGAGTGCAACGTGAAATATTTGTCATCCAGATGGTTAGAAGAGGCTTTGAGGTGTCCAAAACTAATATCAGAACAGCAGTTAAGTATTATTGAACATCCGGGTTTTCACGACTGGGCGGCCAGAAACATTTGGTGAATATAGCGTGGTGTCCAACATGCTTTCAGTATTGAAGAACTAATCGACAAACATGTATGATAACCAATTGTTTATCATTTATTAAACCAATATGCCAAACCTTTGCTGGTTCCAGCTTCTCCAATGGGAATATTTCCTATTTTTTGTTGTTAAATGGGATTTGAATATCTTTGGATGTACTGGTGAGTTGATGGCATTTTCCACCTAGACTTATCAATCATAGACAATCAAATACAAATCTCCAAATTCTATGATTATGAAATTAGTTGCAGCCCTTTTCTGCTGTCTCACCTGTCAGGTAGTCCTGTGTGTGGAGGAGTTTACAGGTGACCTCTCTCTCCAGTTTGTCGAGCTTGTCCCCGTACTGGGGCAGTCCTCCCTGCCAGTACACTCGGCCCTGACACAGCCGCCGAGCGTACAGTCCGTCTTGGCCCATCCACAGTAACACTCCCCTCTCCAGGCTGGACGGCGGACTCGGGGGACACTCCTCTGACACCCTTTGGGCTGAGAGACTGTCCACAGGCAGGGGGATCACCTCGGGGCCTGCGGGCGGCAGGTAGTGCTTCTCTTCTGGGGTGATGTGGCACCCCTCCAGACTGGAGGTGGTCACCTCCCTCACAAGAGTATCCCGGAAATATACAGACACATGCAGGCGGAAGTCTGATAGGAGGACAAGAGGATACAGGTAGTGTTCACGTTAGTCTGGATCAACGGCGCCGGATGTCCCTCGCTTTCCACTCTCTCTCTCTGTCTCTCTCTCTGTCTCTGTGTGTTGCCGTTGTCTAACTCCATTCTTCTCAGGAAACAACTTTGAGCCAGCAAGCTACACGCTACAAAATGTTAAGTTTTGAAGAAAATTTGGATCGTGAAACAAGGCAGACCTGCTTGGTTCTTTCGGGGAATGATTGTAAAGAAGCATATGCTTACGACATTTCCTCTCTAACTGGGACATTTTGGGACCGATTGGTGGGATTGCTGTGGACGAAGTACACACGGCGATACACTGGTAAGAGACAATTACGTTCCACTGTGTATCCAGCTAATATAAATAGCTCATGTCACTGTATTGTTTGAACAGTTAACTTCATTTAATATTGTAAGTCCCTTCTAGAGCTGATATATGGGCGGGCCGATATTATCGGCCGATATTAGGCATTTCCTGATATATCGGCATTTATAATGACTAATTTAAACATTAAAAAAAAGTCTCTTTTTTTAAAATATTCATTCATCAGAATCATCCATAGTTAAGAATAAATGATTGAATATCTAAAAAATTAAAACTGACTGTCAACCATGTTATGAGTTTGTCCACCAGAGGACGCTCTACAACGTCCCTGTTGGCAAAACATTTTTTTGTTAATGTGTTTTTGTTCAAAGAACTTTAAGTTTCATATCTTAACTTTGTATTTTTATACATTTTATTTAACAGACCTTTAATATATTTTGATGCTCCTCTGTTCTGTTGTGACAGTAAAACAAATTATTATCATATTATTTTAGTGAGAACTCATAAATAACTACAAAGAACTAATGTTAGAGAAATCTGTTTATGTTTTGTTACGCGGTTCTGGATTTTTAAAAAAATATATATTGGCAAATATATCGCCATATGTTTTTTTTTTAAATAACTAGATTTTCGTATCGGTATAGGCCTTAAAAATCCTTTATCTGTCGAGCTCTAGTTCCTTTGCTGCGTCCGGAGCTTAGAACCACCCAACGAAGTTGGAAATGTTTTTTCGATAAATCATTGTATTGGCCCATACGCCACTGCAGCCTAAGGTCTGTAGTTGGAAAACAGGTAAACGGTGTCTTTTGTTATACTAATGTTATACTTCTATTATAGTGCCACCATCACTCCACTCAGTGTATTGAAGCACTTTCTAAAAAATATGTCATCTCTTCAAATGTCAAAAGTAGACCAGCTATGTCTGAAGTATCACAAAAACATGTAGTTTCATTAAAGCTGCAATTATTCATTTCTTGTCACTAGGGGCAGTGTATGAGTTTCATGGCCACTAGGGGGCAGTACATAATCAAATCTAGCTGACAGACACACAGCCATTACACGCCCCGGGCACTAGAGCTGCACAGGTATCAAAACGCCAGCCTACGGGGTTTAAACTTTAGCCCTCATTAGGGTAATTATTGTATTTTTAAGCTTAGAAAAACATTGTGCAGTTGCATTAATCTTTCCAATATCATAGCAGTGTTATTCAAATCCTTTCTGCAGTTTTGCGTGAGCCATTTTATAGATGTCTAAACGGATGTAGGCTACAATTAAGATACATAGATTAAAAGTTAAACAAATGTCTATATCTTTAGTTATGTAATGTATATGGCCATAAATAAAGCACAGTATTGTACATACTGTACAGACTTGCATGTTACATTTCCAGGCATGTATACATAATGTATATATTAAGATGTTTTCACTGTTAATTTATGGTTTTTGTTTAAAGGATTCTGAGACTGAACAATACGCAGCCACATCAAAATCTACAGTTCAGCTGAGGACACCACTGGACCACCACTACCCTCCCTCCCTCTCTCCCTTCCTTCTGATTTTATAGCGTGCAGAGAGAGAAAAAGTGAAATGAAAGTGTTTACCTGAGAGCGCCTCCGCTGATCTGATGCTGGCGTCCAGCGAGAAAGGCGAGGGCTGGCTGTCAGCAGGACCGTACGAGTAAATGGAGGCTCTGAGCTGGTACCCTGCACACACAGAGGGGCGGACAGTCTCAGACGCACAGAAAAGCCACTGCCTAGGATGCTAATGCTTATGTTTTATGATTAAATGTTGTATTTATTTTTTTAACAAAAACATACAAATCACGATATGGACACATCACCCCCCACCCCACTTGCCATCACCCCATCCCTATACTTCTTCCTAAAAGCCATAACCACCACCATAACAGCCTACCCCCGGACTGTCTTCTCCCACCTACCGTGCAATACTATATATAATACCTAAAAGGACACTGGGAATCTGTGCAATTTCATTACAGTGCACTACTTAATATTTAACCATTTAATCTCATTACTGTGCAATAATTAATACTCAGGACTTTTGATACACCAAACTATATTTCTGCATACATTGTATACAATTCCTTTATCTCTCTACTACTTTACATGTGTCTATAATTGCTCTCAGGACTGTGCTCCACATTCCCCCCCCCTCTTTTTTTCTGCACTATTTACGTTTTATGTTTTATATTTTTGTATTGACACTGTAGGGGTATAGGGGTTGCTTAAATCTCGTTGCACAGGTACTATTATTATACTATCCTATACAAAAAAACATATTCTGTATATATGCTAACACTGTAAGCACATTTCATACACCTATCACCAGTCCATAGCAACCTGGGAGCCCTCCAATACATTTTGCATATTGAGTACCGTACCATTCTCCATGGACGGGCCCTGCCATGGCAGGCTGCGGGGGGGACAGGGACACTGACTGTAAGGCAGCTCAGGCAGGGCGGCCTGTTCCTGACAGTAATCTCTCCAGCCACACTCTGGTGTGGGCACGTACTGTGGCATCTACAGACAGACACACAAACACAAAATCAGTTTACATAATAATAAAGTTAATATAATCTGACTGTACTGGACACATGCACGCTCCAGCTTCCAAATTTAAATTGTATTTATGAAGATGTAACTTCTGTCATTGATTTTGAGTCTTTGTGCTGCCATGTAAAATCCTTTTCCTAAAGAGAATTAAGGGAATAATAATACAAACCTATTCCATATATATTTACATTGTTAGTACTTCGATAGTTTGACATAGCTTTTACATGATTTGCACCAAATAAAATGTCTTTTATTATAATTTCAGCATTTCCAACAGCACTTGAAGTCAGCGCCAGTAAGACTTTGAGATGCAACTCGTAAAACTTGTGACCTGGTGCATCTGAGGGCATTCAAGCATGCACGGTATGCTTTCTCATCCACTGTTCTGTTAAGCATCCAACCTCTCTCACTCTCTGCCTTTCTCACTCTCTCGCTCTCTCTCTCTAGCACACTCATTTCCATGTGTATGCAAATCACCTGAGTCTGCAGTGCAGGATAGGGGGAGTGCACCTGATAGCTCATTGGACTCAGAGGACTGTCATCCTGTCGGGGTCCTAAACGCAAGACAGAAATAAAAAGAAAAAAAACAATCTTAACACAAACAGCAGTCTACACAGAAAAAGTCCTCAGCTGTTGACATCATGCATATGTGACCTTCTCTGGTGGTTTGGCTTTGTGACTCTTTAACAGTTTATTACAGCGCTGAGGAGTCAATGACCTTTATCAATCACGGCAGAGAATTTCCAACTTTGTCTCATTATAACCAGTTTACCATAACAACTTCTAACAATAATACCTTAAACACACACATTTCAACCTATGTCAGATTGCAGGGACCCAGGTTCCATTCTTCCTAAGATTATTTGTAGATGGGTCAATCTTTAGCAGAATAGGTATGCACATAAGAAGCTGGGTCCAGACTAGTTTAATGATAGCCAGACAGATTCTTTTGAGAGGATGGAAGAATGAAGGGGGGTCCAAGAGTGGGCTTGGGAGATGGCTAGGGTGGCGCGTTTGAAAAGATGTCATACATATAAACGGTTTGACAGACGGATGGATGGATGGATGTCTGACATGGGAAAGAAGCTTTGTGCTGGGGAAAGACATGTATGATGGTGTTGTGGATATGTCATTTATACATTTGTTTATTTTTGTATGGTTTATTGTTTATTTTTTTGTATGGTCTTGAATATTTTTTGTGATCAAATTTTGTATGGTCTTGAATATTGTGGTTACTGTGCCATCTTTCCTGGGTTTTTGTCTGGGTGTATGTTCATGTTGCAAATTTAATGTTTTATGTGTTTAAAAAAATGTTCCTCAAAAAAAAAAGAAGTGCATCCAGTTTTGGTTAACTTAAAGACTGTAATTTTCATCTGCTCCATTATTATTTAACTCATGCTGTGCCAGAAAGCAACAGTTTAAACGCAGTATTGTGTGATATGTGTGATATATGATATTTGGGACTGACTTTTCTTGGCGCCCTCAGGGATGACGCGGTAGACTTTGTACGGGTCTGAGATGTCCAGTTGGCTCCTCTCCACCAGCTCCTCGAAGTCATTGCTCTTGTTGAGGGCGCAGCGGAGGCGAGTCTTCCAGGTCGGCGGGTCCGCCTTGTCGATCCCCTCCCGAAACTTGCCTTTAAACAGCGCCCAGGCCTGCAGACCAACAACCGGTAACACTTTAAAAACCTTGACTAAAGTTTGGCCTGAGAGCATGAGACAGCCTACCACACTGATCTCCAGCATGTGAGGAAAGTTAATAGAGAGCTAAAACAATTAGGCCTAGTCGATTAATGATTGAGGCCTACATCAACAGAAAATGAATCAAAAACAGGAAATATAAAAAAAAACATTAGAATGTTTTTTTTCCTGTTTTTTCATTCATAACAATAATGGTTTTCATTTTTACACAGTAAGGAGACTAATCGATAATTAACCGAATCGTTGCAGCCCTATTTATGTTTATTGCACATTTAATACACAAAGGCGTGCTTTACATTAAATATTAAAAACATTAAATGTGCAAGACAAACTGGTTAATGTCCCTTTGATTACCCTAAGTGATAAAGCCTCAATAATTCATGCTGCATAATGGAAAGCACCATTAGGCCTATATACGATTAAAAAATCTACTGTAGCCTAAGAGAGAAATGAGAGAAATAATAATAGTCTCCCTTTATCTCACTTTGAATCATCTGAAAACGATGGGTTTTGTCAGTTAGACTGTATGCTATAGACTATTTTAAAAAAAATGTTTGCACACCAGTGTTTCTACTTTTATTCTGAAAGTCCTGTTTCGTTCTGTATTGATTAAACAGCGGAGGGTGCGAGTCTCTTACCTTGAAAAGCGCGGCATCCTCATCACGGTTGTAGTCCTGTTTCCCGGCGTGTTTCCACGGTATCCTGAAGATGTTCTTCTCCTCGTTCTCCCACACCAGCCCGGGATATTTGCCGGAGTCCACCTGCTCGATGAGCCACTGGCGCAGCTTTCCGTTCCCGCTGCTCCCGGAGCCTCCGTAATCCACCTCTGCGTTCATCTCTGTCCCAACACACGCACGCGACAACTGCACTTAGCCCTGTATCAATGCGCAGTGTGCCGATACGTGTTTTGAAAGTAGTGCAAGTTTAGCAAAGAAGGATGAGTCTATCCACGTTCAGTAAAAACTCACTAACCCCGCTCTCCCACGCACGTGGCTTTAATGTGCTTTAGTTTAGTAGGCTGTGCTAATACCGAGCCGCTCTTACCTGTGGAACTCGAAACCCGTCAAGTTTTGAAATCAATCAGTCTCAGAAAGCCCTCATCATTACGGCGGGCCCTCTTAAATCCTCCAGCCTATAGTGAGCAGCGGGAGGGCGGAGACACGGAGCCGGGGATGCTGAGGAGGACGCACCTGCTCTCGCTCTCTATCTCTCTCTCTCTCTCTCTCTCTCTCTCTCTCTCTCTCTCTCTCTCTCTCTCTCTCCTCCTGCGAAGCTTATCAGCGTGCGCACAGCGGCCGGCCTCCAGTAAGACACCGGGGGAAACCCTGCCGGCGTCAGTCTGAAGTGTCACACACCCGCACACGTGGAAACTCATAGGACGGAGACAAAAACAATTCTTTGAAATGATAAAGCTTTACGAAATTGGTCCCGCAGCAGAAGTGATGCGCAAAAAAAATAACCTAAGTTTGTTGTCGTTGGAAGATTATAAAGAAAAAGTGCGACGATACCGCAGACAATTAGACAACAACACACCAGCTAGGATTATTATAAAGTGTGTGTCATATAGGCTACCGTATTATAGGCTACAAGAGCACGAGTTAGAAATAAGAGTAAAGGTTCTATACAAAATACAAAACAATTAAAAATCCTCACTGTAAGGCTCTAAATCAGCTCTATTACATAACATTACTTTACATAAATACTCAAATCCTGCATTTAAATAGCATACTTAATTAACAGTATAAGAACTAATTCAACTCAAAGTTTCAAAATTAAAAGTTTATCTTCTGCAAAATTGGCTCCTGACAGTGTTAATGTAATAAAGCCAAGGATAGGCTATAATATGATGGCTACATCATTAGATTATCATTACTGACATCAACCTATTAGAGCTAGGGCCTACTACTATAGTTTAGCTAGTTGAGGGGGAGCCAATTACTAATAACTATTTAATACATTATTGGGTAGTCTAATCAATAATGTGGCCTGTAAAGCATCATATTTTATAAAAAGAAATCACTATCTGGGGCTTAACAGGGAGCATGAGGGTGCTGGAGGGTGTTAACCCAGCCCCAGTGCATCTAACTGGGGCTTGGGAGGGAGCATGAAGGCGTTGTTATGTTTTACATTAAATCTTAATCTGTAAAGTCACTGTAGCAGATAAATGGGTGTAGAGTACAACACACAAAATGTCCCTCTGAAAAGTAGTGAAATACCTTTATAAAATAGATTCCTACCGCCAAATTGTAATTGATAGGAGTACTTAAGTAAGTTAAGCACTTACTATTACTAATGTACAATGCCTTTGGGCTTGTAACCCTACACCACCACACACACACACATGCACGCACACACATGCACACACCCAAGTTGTAAAAGAGAATACATTTTAAGTAGAGAACTAAATCCAAAACCAATAAAAAGTGTTATAACATAATATAACCCTAACATGAAGAGCAAACAAAAACGTTAAAGATCAATTAATAAAATATAATGAATGTTGTATAGATTAAACTACCCCGCAGAGTGTCAAGTACTTAAAACACCACCTCAGACAAACTTTCACATTCTGCTCACACATTAATGCATCAGGATATTTACTTATTATTTTTATATTCTATGTTGCTACTTCTACTCAAGTAAAGGATCTAAATATGTCTTCCACCACTGACCAGTTCCACCAAAGACTCTTGTTTTATATTTTGTAAAAGGCCTGAAATGAATCAAATTAGGCTTTAATTTGTTTAGCAGAAGTAGGTTTTTCAACATGTTCTATGCCTTCCCAATCCTTATTGGGGTTCCAGCCTCCAGGTTAGTAACCACTGCTTCACATAGATAAAGAAATATTCACTTGATGAAAAGTTGAAAGTTAGCTATTATAATATCTCTCTGTGCAGAGGTTTGCATGCCCTGTCACGGAACTATGTTGAATTACATCAAATGTCAAAAATATCAAATAAAATTCAAACTCAATTGATGGATTTTATTAAATAAAATGCAAATTCATGTGTATGTGCCTATATAATCTGGGGCGGAAATGTAGGTGTCAATCATTAGCTACACATGATGTTATAATTGAGAGTCTAATTTAGACCATGAACCCATTTTTACAACAAAACAAAAAAAAATAAACATTAAGGAATGAAACTGATTTATAGAAATACTGCTTCTGGTACTGTTTTACTGGATACTGATACAGTATTGTTCAGCTTCCACACTGTCTACAGCGAGTAATACTCATATGCCAAGTCAACACAACATAACACAACTAACCGGGGGAGGGAACGCTGCTAAACTGTGGACTGTATGTACATATTTCCTTGGCATCATGCTTGACTGCCCTTGCATGTGTTTTTGACAGTTAGAGGCGAGGACATAACATAACAAGAGAGGGGATGAGATAGTGCCATTAAAAAAAAAAAAATCCCCCCCCCCTCACATTCACATGACCTCAGCCTTTCTCCAAACATGAGATTCATCATAATATGGATACAGAACAAGTTCCTGCTGTAGCTTTACTCTGCAGGGTTGATGATGAAGAAAAACAGCTGATAATAATTATAATAATGATAAAAAAAGCGGTCCTTCAGCTGCTTGATTTCAGGAAAGACGAGACTCTTAGAAGACATATCAGTAACACTTTACTTGAAGTTTGTGTGACATGTCATGTAATGTCATGAACGCATGAACCCTAACCATAACTTGTCATGACAAAACCAAAGGACACTTACTTAAAGTTATGTTAAAGTTATGTTACGTCTTAAACGTTTATGACTTCTTAATAATGTTTTATGTCACTCTTATGTAGATACCTTCAAGTAAAGTGTAACCGACATTTCTTTCAGGTGCCACTTGTGCCCAGCTCAGGTGTGATGCTGCTTGTAATGCTCTTGCTGCTGTTGGTTTTCCGAGTTAAAAGGTTTTCCATCTCCTCGTCATCATTGAACGAGTTCTTCCCGTATCGTTCCTTCCACCAGGCCTGATACTGCAGGGGGGGGGGGGGGGCAGAGGGAGTGTAAAAGTGAGTCAGATGACAGAGACAGAATAAAAGTGATGGAGGGAGTGACAGGAAATACAGGGAAAGAGGAGGGTAGTTAAAGTTGGATTTCAGTCCTAGTTGTTTTGTTTTTGTTTTTGTTGCTGGTGGTAAGGACAAGTGTGTTTTATGAGTCAGTTGGCTTCCAGTCTATGTCCATGACGTTCCACTTCCCGCTTTGCTCTAGTGCTGCCGAAAATTCATCTGGATGTCCCTCTTTTCGCCCAAATGTCCGTCATCTTCTTTGTGTTGGAATTCTAATCCCCAGTGGATTTCTGAGGACTATGGTTCACTGCTCCATAGATCTCTGCAGATTTTCTGTTGCAACTAAAACCATTTTTGAACGTACACATGTTCCACCAAAACAAGTTCCTTCCCGAGGCACCATGGCTCTGTCTGGTGCTTAGCGCTGCCCAAGGGGATTGTGATTGGTTTAAAGAAATGCCAATAAACCAGACCACGTTTTTCTTCCATCTCATAATGCTGTGTGGACTAACCAGACCCAGAGTGATAGAGAAAGACAGAGTGGCGACACTCCCATTGGACTCCGTTATATGCTTTTCCCCGCCTACTTCCTTCCAAACATCCATTCAATGGCGTTGGACATCATTCCTTTCCATTGCTGACCGTCCAAAAACCTCTGAGATAAATTGATTAAATAGCTACCTCTTTTGAATTTTCAACTGTATATCAGAGGCCCTTTATGATACTGATCTTTATTTGTGTGTGCAAAGCGTAATCATATATATTTTTAACTTGGTAGACGACT